>JAPTGZ010000016.1:27462098-27472663 GCA_029814645.1 Fowleria isostigma | reverse complement strand
TCTTTCGTTTCAATGTATAATAGAGTATTTAATTGTATAATAATTGTAAAAAAAAATAAAGGTTTCTACTTCACGGAATTTGCCCATCACGGGTTCTTTTTGAAACGTAACCCCCGCGAAAAACGAGGGTTTACTGTATAATATTTCAACTCATAGGTGAGGTCTACCAAGTTTCTTCAAAGAGCTGAGAAATATTTTTGAGTTTTTTTAAAATCCTCGTAGGTTTATAATGGGACAATTTCAAAGTGCTATAACTGCAAAACAGTTGAAGATATTGATATAACTATTATTGGCAATAGATATAAAGTTACATATGGACTTTCATTTGGTGCCATGACCTTTGACCTTGAGTGGTCTTGAAAGGTCAAACAAATGTCAATGAATGTCTTTAAATATGCTGTTGGACTACAGCAGCCTTGGTCCTCTTTTTTTTTTTTTTTAAGTTAGGCTAGCGTTTCCATGGTCCCTCATGAGTAAAGCTAAACACCACTTCTGCTGTAGTTCTCTCTGACTTCTGTTTATTGATAATTGATTGATTTGTTCACAGAGGGTGAGATGCAGAGAATCGCTGCCTTCGAAAAGATTCTCCTAAGAGACATGAAGCTGATGAAACACCGGCAGGTCATCCATCCCGTGTTACAGGAAGGTGTGTGCTTATGCCACTGGTGAAAACCAGTCGTCTAGTTTAGAGAATGTGGCTTTATGTGGATGTTAAACTAAGTTTTCAACAAAATCAAGTCAGGTAAATCTAAACTGGTTTACATCCTCAAAAACACGATAGAGCAAAATTTATTAGAATTTAGATCCTAATACAAATCAAAGCAGGTGTTTTGTTACCGTTTTCACAAACCCGACAGGTTTTTCTTGTTCTGCAGCTTCATTTATAACTGCTGCTCATTCTGACCTCATGCCTGTAGCCTGGTGTAGATAACTTTATCGGACTTCAGAAGGTTTGAGGATGTTTCACCAACTTTGTGAAAGTGGTGATGAGTGTTGTGGCTGAGTGTGTGTTGACTGTTTTGTGCTCAGTGGGTCTGAAGATGAACCTCCTGGATCCGACTCTGGCCATTGACCTCCAGTACCTGGGAGTCCGTCTGCCCCTCCCCCCACCTGGACTTCACCTGGATTCGCCTGCACAGAATCAGAGTGAGCATGCTCAGAAACACCTGAACAACCCCTCATTCATGTCCGCTAGGGGTGTGACCAGATCTCTGGTGTCACAAGATCTCGCAAGGTTAATTCATGACCATATTTCTCGTTGAGTGAAAAGCTGTCTGGTGCAGACATCCTGCCCCTCAAATGAACATTTGTGAAAATCCAGGAGGTAGGGTAAAGGTAAATGAGCCTCACAACAGAGGTAGAGTGTTAAGTTTCACTTTCACTTACTTTCATGCTGCGTGTACCTCACAATGGGTCCATGCCGCATGGACTGCCGCCCCCCCCCCCCCCACACACACACACATTTTAAGTATTATAAGTAGGACACATCCCCCCAGCTGACAGATGCATTTGCACCTAAACTCCAGTTGATATGAGGCCCTTTAACAATTTTGCACATATTTTATGTACTTTAAAATCTAAATGTTTGATTTTGTTTGTATAAAGAAATTCAACAGTTAAAGCTCATGCTTAGGTCACACATGGATGCAAGTTATAAAACTTTTCAAAATGCACCGGCATTTTTTTTGTAACTCTGTTAAATATAAAAGTCTGTCCAGTCATAGATTTAGTCATTTTAGTTTTCTTCAAAGTAATGTGAAATCTGGTATTGTCTGGTCTTGTGAGTTGAGTTATGGTCACACCCTCATGTCCATCTCTGATGCCCCTTTTCCACTGCACCTCGGACCTGGTTCAAGTCCTGTTTTATTCATATCTACTTGGCTTCGGTTCCACCTGGGCTAAGGCGTGCAGGGCTGAGGGTACACAGCGGACCACCGATTGGTCAAAGGGAGAGTCGTCACACACACACAAGGAGTAATGCAGGGGTTCCCAATCTTTTTAGGCCCGTGACCCCATTTTAACATCACAAATCTCTGGTGACCCTAGGCATTCCAAACAGACAATGTTTTTGGTAAAAATTCATTAATTTTGATCATGTAATAGGTTGCTATACTATGTTGCAAATAAGTGTTAATTTTAGTTGACATTGAGGCTAAATATTGTATATTATTATGGATGGAGGCACAAAAGCCAGGTGTAGATAGCTACACAAAGTAGGAATTTTATTTTCCTTGGTCAGGATTTCAGTGGAGCTTGTATTTCTATAAATATTGTATAAGGATGAACATTAACAATGAACTGAATGCTCTCTCAAATATTATATCCTGCATTTAATTTGAATTTTATTGTGTGGTATTTTGATTGTAATGAAATATATATTAAATCATTAAAAACTATTTTATTATTAGTATATATATATATTTTTTTATCATTACCAGAGATTTCAGGCGACCCCATGTGGGGTCCCGATCCCAAGGTTGAAAAATTCTGGTGTAATGTAAAGAGCATACACCAATAAGAGTGATACCAGAGCAGATCTCCACATAGCCTCTCTATCATTTCACTGATGTCTGGGTCCACATAGACTGTTCAACGACACATCTATAGGCATTTATTTACCATTAGACGTCGTCTCATCAGCTTTTATCCACCAGTGTTCATCTTCGTACTTCCACATGGGCTTTCATAACTTTCACTTTTTTTTCTTTTTTTTTTTAGGCTGTTTTTTTTATTTCCACTTGTATCCGTTTCTCTCTCGTTTGATCTTTTCTGTGACAAAAAGCCCCAGACCGAGTAGCAAGTCCAGCAGAACCTCCATGTCATCCATTGTCGTCACTGTTTACTATACCCAAAAGTATATGTTTCAAGTTCCACTAGCCACGCCCACCTCAGTCATGCCGAACTGGTACAAACTGTGCAGCGGAAAACCGACGGTGCTGTAGCAGATCATGTAGAGCTGAGCCGGGCCAAGCTGGTCCAATGCAATGGAAAAGGGGCATAAGTGTAGGAGATGATTCCATCACATTTACGTTTACACAGAAAAACTGAAAGAATGGATGCATTCCATTGGACTAAATCTGAACTGTCACATTTTATGGTCTTCAAAAACTACAAAATAAAAGTTAAAGTTTTTTTGGGGGGGGGGTTCCACCGTATTCCTTATCAAAGGTTGGATAAATGTATAATTTACAAATGGTATTTGTAATCACTATTATAAACCTTAAATGTGTGGTAACCAGGGTTCCTACACAAGTATAAAAAATTATGGAATTTAATTTCCAGGTCTGGAAAAGTATGGAAAATGGAAACAGATGTATGTTAAAATATTCATGTTTCCAAGACGGTTTCCACTGTTCTATTTCCTAAAACATAAAAAGTCATAATGGGTAGATGTAAATTCTCTGACGACTGTTTCATAAATCCAAATCTACAGACTAGTTGGATAAAGATCTGAATGGATAAAGAAAGAGAAATGCAGACTTTGTGTGAAATCACAACTTAAAATAAAAAAGCCACTGAATTTATCTGGTTTAGTCTTTATTTATTTGTATGAGCTACATCACCTAGATAGAATCTTCTGGAAATTATTTGGTGACATCGTGGCAGATATATTCAGAATAATGAAAACCAACTATTAATTCCTTAATTCATTTACCTGATATAACACAATGAACAGATGGACAAAAATTAACAAATATTGACCAAATGAATCAAAATGATGAAAAAACCCCCCACAAAATAATACGATAGTTGACATGATGAACAAAATGGACCAAAATTAGCAAAAAATGAACAAAAACTTACTAAAATATTCAATAAATTGTTAAATAATAATAATAAATCGGGATTGTCAATAAAATGAACATAATACTGAACAAAATGGACAAAAATCATCAAAAACTGAACAAAATGAACTAGAAAATATATAAAAATAATTAAAGAGGCAATAAAATAAAAATAATCAAAAATAAACAAACTCACTCACAAATAAATATAAATATAACAAACTATAAATTCCATAATTTATTTACATGATTCACATCTATTTACTCAAATGTCACAAGTTGTGGGTTTTTTTTTTTTTTTGTTTTGTTTTGTATTTTTTTGCCAAGACATCTGGAAATTAGGGTCTGGGAAAAGTATAGAATTAAGAAGTTTCAAATGTGTAGGAACCCTGGGTAATGACAAACACCTAAAAGCGCATCCATGTTTAATATAACTGAAACTCTAATAAAGCAGTGACTGAATGTATGACGCCAGTCCAACAGGTGGTGTTTGACAGTTTCAGTTCTGGATGGAAAATGAACCTGTAGCTCCGTGTGGGTTGGTTTGTTTTTAGGTGTTTCCGCTGCGTTCGTGTCCAGAACCGGAAAAACCACCGATGTGACTCAGATTAAAGGCTGGAGGATGAAGTTCAGCCCGTCAGAGGCTCCGCCCAAACCCGAAGGTGACGTCGCAACCGCCGCCGATGCAGAGGTACCGACGCACACGGAGCAGCTTCTGCCCGCCGTCGAGCCGTGTCCCGCAGCCGGACCCAGTTCAGAACCACCGAAGAAGAACCTGTCTGCGTTCTGCAGCGACATGTTGGACCAGTACCTGGAGAACGAGGGGAAGCTGATTGATGAGCGCGCCGCCTCCTTCTCTCAACCCGTGACCGAACCCGTGGCGTACGAGCTGCCGACGCACAGCACCAGCTACGTCCGAACCCTGGACAGCGTCCTGAAGAAGCACAAGGCCCCCTCGCCCACCGCTGACCTCATATCAGGGTTCATCCCCCCTTCAAAGAGACCGCGGCTGACCCCCAAGGACCTGAAGGCCTACAGGAGAGGAGACAGGAAGCAGAACCCGGCCAAACCCTCCAGACTCAGACCCAAATCTGACACCGCTCTGACGTCGAGCCCCCCAATGGATCACACCGTTTACAGCCCCCCGAGAATGAAGAAGAACCTCCTGAAACTGAAGTCGGCTCCAGACCTGATGATGAACCACACGGAACTGGGACCTGGACTCATGAAGAGGAAACTGAAACCCAAGACCCGGTCCCGGACCCTTGGCTCGTCCACAAGGGGGTCAGAGGACACGTCTCCTGGGGGGACGGACTTTGAGCCCACATCCAACCCTCTGATGACCCGAACCCTGCTGAAGCAGAAGGACCTGGAGGATGGCGTGATGTGGGGGGGGCAACGCAAGACCTTCATCACAGAGGAGAGAGCGAGCGTCGCCCTGACATCCCTCTTCACGTTGATGGTACGAAAACATATGACCACGTCACAGCAGCACCAACACCATCCACCCACGACATCTGTAGATCTGAGAGCAGGGCGTCAAACTCATGTTAGTTCAGGTCCACATTCAGCCCAAAATGACCCGAAGTGGACCGGATCAGGAAAATAACAGAAAATAGGGAAATAATGTCAGTTCCAAAATTAGTATGTCTAACTTCTGTGTTTTAGAGCGAAAAAAGTAAAGTTATTTTATCCAAATATTTACATCTACAAATAATCCTTTTAAAAACTGAAAAAACACAAACAGAATAAAATTTGAGAAAAAAATGCAGTTTCAACAATTTATGCCAATATTTTGCCTCAGTTTTTCATTTTCACGTTTGTTAAAACTTCCAGATCACAGTGGATCAAAAAATACACAAAACATTGAACTGACAGAATATTGTTAAAATTGCACCGAAATCACATTGTAGAAGGCTATTTTATAAATGTAACATTTTTGTGTAATTGAACTTTTTTTACAGTAAAACAAAGAGAAAAAAATATCATTATTTCACTATTTCTTGCTTAATCTGATAGTATTTGACTGGTCTGACCCACTTCAGATCCAACTGACCTAAAATTGTTTGAACATCCTTGATTGTTGATATCTTCAGTGTAATTTTATATTTCACTCATTCATCCTGCGGGCCAGTTTAGGCCCCTGGGCCGTATGTTGGAGACCCCTGCCTTAGAACACATCTGAAAATACACACATATGGACACTGATGAATAGCAGATCAGTGTCATCTGGGCTGTCCCTTTGGGTTGTACCACAGCCAATCCTCTTCCTCCATTTAACACTATCCTCTCCATCCTCTTCTTCTTCATGTCCTCTGTGACCCCCATCTATAAACCTGGTCTGAGGTCTTCCTCCAGACCTCCTCCTCTGTCCATGTCCATCTCAGACTGTCCTCTGGACTGTTTCTCCAAACATCTACCATGTGATGTTCCTCTGATGTCCTCCTTCCTTATCTGGTCCACCCTGGTCTATCTTCCATCTCTCCTTTCATTTTTGCTGACCCTGTTTTCACCGTCCACCCAGTCCAACCTGCGCACACTCCTTCATCTCTTGACCTCCCCGTTGGGCTGGATTGTTGTCCCTCAGTACTTCCAACCCTCTGCTCCTGTACCTCCACTGGTCCGTCATCAGGAGCATCTGCCTGTCTACTCTTCAACCTCTTCATTCTCTCTTTCTCATCAGTGATACTTCCTGGTCCATGGTCCATACCTCCTCTACTCTTTCTTCTCTTTGGTCCTCCTCCTTTACCTGCTGGCCGTAGTGTTCATTCCATCTTCTGTCTCTCTTCTGTTGTCTGTCCACATGTCACCTCTGTCCTCAATGACCCTAACCTGCTGTTCAACCTTCCATCTTTCTTTCTCTCTCTTCCTGTTTAGATCCTTCTCTTCGTCCTTCATGTCCATCCTGTCATACAGACCATCAGACGCTGTTTGTTTGACCTTTGACCTCCTCTGTCTTCGTCTTATCTGTGTCTCCCTGTCCTCTCCTCAGTCCTCTATCTCCGTTTACATTTGCTCGTCCATGCTCCTACCTCCACTCTTCTTCTGGAACAGTCTTCACTCCAGTCGTGTCCGTTCTCCCATCTATCTGTCTGCGTTCCCATCCTGGATACCAAACACTTCCTCATCTCCTCCTTGTTTCTGCTCCAGCGGGTCCATTGAAGTCTGCACCAGTCCCTACTCTCTCAGCTCTGGGAATCAATCAATCAAATTACATTTATAGCACACCAAATCATAACAAAAGTTATCTCATGAGATGTTCCATATAGAGTTGGTCCAAACCAGAATCAGAACCAACAGAATCCTCCAATAGTAAACACTGACAGAGGCCAGGGAAAATGACCTTTAACAGCAGAAACCTGGAGCAGACCCCGCCTTCTGGAACAGACCCCGCCTCCTAGAGGATGGATGTCTGACTGGACCAGTTGGGGTCAAAGAGAGAGGGAAAGGAAGAAAAAAAGAGAGAGATTGTGGGGATGAAGGGAACGCTCTGCATCACTCCATCCGACTCTCTCCTAAATGTCTCCTCCTCCTCCTCCTTTAGCTCCACCCCCCGTGTGCGTAAACACTGACATTACACCTTCCATTTCCATCACTATCTGACACCCTTTCACTTGCAGAACATTTCTCACAAACTCCTCCTTCAGCAGGGTTCCATCCTTTGGGTTTGGGTTCTGTCCTCTGGGTTCAGGTTCCGTCTCAACCTTACTGACCTCCAGTTCCGTCCTCTGGGTTTGGCTTCTGTCCTTTGGGTTTGGGTTCTGTCTCTAAATTAATGATCTCCAGTTCCGTCCTTTGGGTTCAGGTTCCATCTCTATCTTACTGACCTCTGGTTCTGTCCTCTGGGTTCAGGTTCAGTCTCTACCTTACTGACCTCTGGTTCCGTCCTCTGGGTTTGGGTTCCATCCTATGGGTTCAGGTTCCATCTCTACCTTGCCTCCCTCCGGTTCTGTGCTTTGGTTTTGGGTGTTGTCCTCTGGGTTCGGGTTCCATATCTACCTTACTGACCTCCGGTTCTGTCCTCTGGGTTTGAGTTCTGTCCTTTGGGTTTAGATTTCGTCTCTACCTTACTGACCTCCGGTTTTGTCGTTTGGGTTTGGGTTCTGTCTCTAAATTAATGATCTCCAGTTCCGTCCTTTGGGTTCAGGTTCCATCTCTATCTTACTGACCTCTGGTTCTGTCCTCAAGGTTTGGGTTCTGTTCTCTGGGTTAAGGTTCTGTCTCCACCTTACTGACCTCTGGTTCTGTCCTCTGGGTTCAGTTTCAGTCTCTACCTTACTGACCTCTGGTTCCGTCCTCTGGGTTTGGGTTTCGTCCTTTGGGCTTGAGTTCTGTCCTCTGGGTTTGGGTTCCATCCTATGGGTTCAGGTTCCATCTCTACCTTACCTCCCTCCGGTTCTGTGCTTTGGGTTTTGGTGTTGTCCTCTGGGTTCGGGTTCCATATCTACCTTACTGACATCCGGTTCCGTCCTCTGGGTTTGAGTTCTGTCCTCTGGGTTTGGGTTTTGTCTCTACCTTACTGACCTTTGGTTTCATTGTTTGGGTTTAGGTTCCATCCTCTGGGTTTGGGTTCCTTCCTCTGGGTTTTGGTTTTGTCCTTTGGGTTTGGGTTCCGTCCTCTGGGTTTGGGTTCTGTCTCTACCTTACTGACCTCCGGTTCTGTCGTTTGGGTTTGGGTTCCGTCTCTAAATTAATGATCTCCAGTTCTGTCCTTTGGGTTCGGGTTCCATCTCTACCTTACTGACCTCCAGTTCGGTCCTCAGGGTTTGGGTTGCGTCCTCTGGGTTCAGGTTCTGTCTCTACCTTACTAATCTCTGGTTCTGTTTTCTGGGTTTGGGTTCTGTCTCTACCTTACTGACCTCTGGTTCTGTCCTCTGGGTTTGGGTTCCGTCTCTGCCTTAATGATCTCGAATTCCGTCCTTTGGGTTTGAGTTCCATCCTCTGGGTTCGGGTTCCGTCTCTACCTTACTGACCTCTGGTTCCGTTTTCTGGGTTCGGGTTCCGTCTCTGCCTTACTGACCTCCGGTTCAGTTTTCTGGGTTCAGGTTCTGTCTCTGCCTTAATGATGTCGGATTCCGTCCTCTGGGTTCAGGTTCCGTCCTCTGGGTTTGTTTTCCATCCTCTGGGTTTGGGTTCCGTCTCTACCTTACTTATCTCTGGTTTCATCCTCAGGGTTTTGTGAGCGAGAACCCGACGGCGCCCATCCCAGTGGTCCGGCGCAGAGCTCCGCCCTGTCTCAATGAGTTCTGCCGTCTGGGCTGCGTGTGCTCCAGTCTGTCCCACTCCTTCAGTATGAGTCACTGTGGACGGCCCCAGTGCATGCTGGGATGCAGCTGCCTCAAACAAAAAGTGGTTCTGCTGAAGAACCTGGAGGGGTCGGACTCAAGCCCCTCCCATCACAGCCCAGGGAAGAGGAAGAGGAGGAAGAGGAGGATGAAGATGGCCTATGGTGAGTGGCTGCTGGCTGGTGGTTTTGGTCCAGGTCGACCCAGTCCAATGAGCAGGGGGCGTACGGGTGCTTGAAAGCCTTGAAAGTGCTTGAATTTGAGTTGAAGTACTTTAACTGTGTCTTTGAAAAATGGTGGATCATCCTGAACCGCCATCGTCTTCCAGATGGCGGTTCTGCTGGGCCTCTGGTTCCGTACTTGTACAGGTCATCGCTTACCTCAAAATTAAAAAGAATTTAATGAAAGGGAAGTTGTTTAAAATCCATGTATGGTTCATTTATTCGTAATTTCATTTCAAAATAAAAGTTAGAAAAAGAAATTTTTATTTTATTTTAGTTTTAGTAAAAAGTTCTTTAAATGTCCTGTGAATAAATAATGTTGGCCATTTTTCCATAATGTCTGGAACTTTCAATATCTAGCAGTTATTTACAAAGTAAAGTCTATTAAGAGTGTTTCATCAGATTAAAATGAGGAAAAACCAAAAACAGAAATTATTTTTAGAGGTTTATTGATTAAAAAAAGACAACAGATGTACACAATGAAATGATTTTGCAATATAAATTAGAAATTTGGACAGTATTGAACATATTTGCAACACAAATTTTAGAGTCTGTTTGGAAAATGAAAAGAAACAATCCAAACATGAAAACTATGTACAGGTGTTTTTTTTTACTCCCCCACAAACCACTCAGTTTTGGTGGGACTGCCAGAAGCAGTTTGTGTCCAGCTGCAGACGCAGGCCCACAACACCAGCCTCTGCTTCAGCTGAGGTCAGCAGCTTCAGCATCCTCAGCACCCCCGCCCTCATTCCCTGTCTGCCTCCACCAGCCCCTCCACGTGGGTCCTGTTGTTGTTGGTTGGTTCTTCTCTGTCCTGTTGTTGTTGTTGTTGTTCTTGGTTCTTCTTCTTTGTCCTGTTGTTGTTGTTGTTGTTCTTGGTTCTTCTCTGTCCTGTTGTTGTTGTTGTTGTTGTTGTTGTTGTTGTTGTTCTTGGTTCTTCTTCTCTGTCCTGTTGTTGTTGTTGTTCTTGGTTCTTCTTCTCTGTCCTGTTGTTGTTGCTCTTGGTTCTTCTTCTGTCCTGTTGTTGTTCTTGGTTCTTCTTCTTCTGTCCTGTTGTTGTTGTTGTTGTTGTTGTTGTTGTTGTTGTTGTTGTTGTTGTTCTTGGTTCTTCTTCTGTCCTGTTGTTGTTCTTGGTTCTTCTTCTTCTGTCCTGTTGTTGTTGTTGTTGTTGTTGTTGGTTCTTCTCTGTCCTGTTGTTGTTGTTGTTGTTGTTGTTGGTTCTTCTCTGTCCTGTTGTTGTTGTTGTTGTTGTTGTTGTTGGTTCTTCTCTGTCC
>JAPTGZ010000016.1:27407613-27417617 GCA_029814645.1 Fowleria isostigma | reverse complement strand
CTCCTCCTCCTGTTGCCATGGTAACCTCAAACACAGCCACCGTCGTCCCTGTTGTCGTCTCCTCCTCTTCTTCCTCTGCGTCTTTGGCTCACGGTAACCTTGGTAACCAGGCGGGGCGGGTCCTCCAGGCTCGCGTTCCCGGTAGCAGCAGACCGCTCCCTGACAAACCCACCCTCGCCTCCTTCTCGCCCTCCGCCAGAACCAGCACCGCCGGGTCATCTTCATCCACCTCTTTGTCATCCGCACCGACTCGTCCTCTTCCGGTGTCTGTCTCGCCTCTGACCCCGCCCCCAAAGGAGGAGGAGCCACAGACTTCTACAGGCAGCGCTGTGGACGACTCAGGTTCAGACTCCTCCTCTTGCTCCTCCTCTTGCTCCTCCCATCTGTGGTTTCCCCCTTCACCTTCATCCTCCTCCTCATCCTCCTCTCCTCCGTCTGTAAGTGCCACAGACGTTCACTCTTTGGTCCTGACTCTTCTTCTGTGGTGTCACCTGTTTACCGTTTACTGAACCTGGTCATGTGATCTGGTCTCACCTCTGTCTCTGTTTATGCTCAGCTGTGGCTGTCACCATGGAGACCTGCAGGGCTCTGACCAATGAGCTGCACAGCTGCTTCAGGAGAGCTACCCACCTGTACAGGAAGGTGAGTCCGCCCCCTGGGCACGAGAACCAATAGGAACCTTTAACCTCAGTCAGCTGATCACCTGGCTCCTCCTCCTGCAGGTTAGCGCCTCCTCTGCTGATGATTCTGCCCCTGACCAGCGTCAGATGGCCGTCGTCCTGACTGAGGCCTTCCAGGACATGAGGGCGGAGCTGGACTCGCTGCCGCTCAGCCCGCCGGGCATGCTGGGAGTGGCCGGGGGTTTGGGAGGGGTGGGAGAGGTGAAGATGGCAGCGCTGTTGGAGGAGTACTCACTGCTCCTCCTACAGGCCGTCCAGAGGAGGCTCCCCGGCCCCACCAATTAGAGACCAGAGCTGAGAGCAGACTCCACCCACTCAGTCCTGTTTACCTGCATTTGACCCTCCTCCTCATCAGCTGACTCCGCCTCTAGGTTCAGTTCCATCTGATCTGGAATCAGCTGTTTGTTGAACTGGAGACAAAAAGATCAAAACTAAACTATCAAACTATCAAACTAATCAAACTAAACTGAATTAAACTGAACCGAATCAAACTAAATTAAAGTGAATGACACGACGTGAAACAGCACACAACACACACAATACACACAATACACACACACAGTACACACACAATACACATGCCACACACAATACACACACAACACACACACTACACACACAACACACACAACACAAACTACACACACAACACACACACACACACACAATACACACACAACACACACAATACACACACAACACACAATACACACACACACACGCACACACACTACACACACGCACACACACTACACACACAATACACACACAACACACACAACACACACTACACACACGCACACACAATGCACACACAACACACACACTACACACACTACACACACGCCACACACAATACACACACAACACACACGCATGCACACACACAGTTAAACTAAACCGATGTTTCACACTGAGGTTCAGTTTAAACTTTTTTGTTAATTTTCTTCCTCCTCCTCTTCCTCTATTTCTTTCTGTTGTTCTTCTTCCTCCTCCTCCTCTTCTTCTTTTTCCTCTTCTTCTTCCTCTTCCTCCTTCTCTTCTTCCACTTCCTCTTCTTCTTGCTTTTCTTCTTCCTCCTCCTCTTCCTCCTCCTTCTCTTCTTCCTCCTCCTCTTTTTCCGCCTTCCTCTTCTTCCTTTTCCTCCACCTCTTCTTCCTCCTTCTCTTCTACCTCCTCCTCCTTCTCTTCTTCCTCTTCCTTCTCTTCGTCCTCTTCTTCCTCCTCCTTCTCTTCTTCCTCCTCTGCTTCTTCCTCTTCTTCTTCCTTCTTTGCTTCATCCTCCTCGTCCTCCTCTTCTTCCTCATCCTTCTCTTCTTCTTCTTTTGCTTCATCCTCCTCGTCCTCCTCTTCTTCTTCTTCCTCTTCCTTCTCGTCTTCCTCCTCTTCCTCACAGATGAAGGATCTGAAGCCATCTTTCTCTTGGTCTTTCTCTCTTTTCTAGATGCAGGTGTTTGTTTCTACTGATGTTTTTATGATGACTCTGTTGTTCTTCTCATCGGCTGAACCAGCTGCGTTCAGTTCATCTGGAAGACTATTATCGATTATTGATCAGTGAAATGTGAACAAACGACAACAGAGTCCAGATGAGAACAGACTTTATTTATGTCAATGAGGACGTTTGAGTTGGAAACAGCAGAACCCTGTCCATAGCAGTCTTCAAGGACCTGGACCTGATGGTTCTGATGGACATGGACCTGAACCTTATGGACCTGGACCTGATGGTTCTGATGGACCTGGGTCTGTGTTGATTGACTCACTGTCTGGACTTTTACACTGAAGTGTTTTTTGCAGGTTTGAACTGTTTTAACTCTATTTTGACTCTGGGGGGGGGTTTGTGGGTTCAACTTTGGGGTTCACTTGTTTTTAACGGGTTTTGTTTCACATTGACACAGGGGTCAAAGGTCAAAGTGTTGTCTAATAATAAAAGTTTTGGACATATTTGGTCGTCTCTGTCCTCTTTTATGTTTGGCTGGTGACTCGTTTCATTCTTAGTCCAGTTAAACTCAGTCCGTGTTCTGGTTCTGCTCGGTCCTGGTCCTAGCGCAGTGTTTTTCAACCTTGGGGTCGGGATCCCGAGTGGGGTCACCTGGAATTCAAATACAGTCACCTGACATTTCTAGTAATCGACAAAAAAAAAAGAAAAATTACCAACAGAAAATATTGATTCAATATATATTTCATTATAATTAAAAAAAATATGCATGTTTCCTATAAATCCAGCTAAAATGTAAGATATGAGAGAGCATATTTATTATCTTTCATATGTTCATTGTGGTTCAGTTCTTTCATAATTCATAGTTTAGTTATTGTTTGTTCTGTATTAATGTCCATCCTTGTAGACACCAGCTCCACTGACTGGACATATATGACCAAGGAAAATTAAAGACTCCCTTTGTGCACTAATCTACACCTGGTCCGTAATAATATACATTATATAGACTAAATGTGTCTAAAATTAACCTTTATTTGCAACATAGTTCAGCAAACTTACATGACCAAAAACAAATTAATTTTAGCAACAAAATGTCTCTGTTTTGAATGTCAGGGGTCACCAGAAATTTGTGATGTTAACTCATAAAGACCCAGCACTACTTTTGTGTCAGTTCCCAAATGAAATTTTCTCTATATTTAACCTTTTTTTTTAATCATAAAGACCCAAACATCCACCATCGACCAAAATCATATACAATAGAAACTGTTTAATCCTGTTGATCCACTAATACATGTCAATAATTGGTGTAAAATACAGTTATTCATCTTTTCATGGTCATTATTTATGACCCATTTGGACGTTCAGAGGCTTCGTAGTTACCGTGGAAACACTGTCATGTTCTCCAACATTGATTGATCAGTAAAACCCATGGATCAATGACAGTGGATGGACACACTGGGATTATATTCAGTTAATGATAGATTTAACCGGAAAAGTCACCTTTTCTTCAGTTTTCTCTGTTTTTGATCAAATAAACCTCAACTTTACGCTAAACTTTTATGAACATCTATATGATTAGTAAATTTTATGATGGAAAATATCAGATTTTTGCTCAAAAAACACAAAAAACAGAAAAAAATATTACAATAAATGGTGATAAACCACTTAAGGATGGTTAAATATGAGAAAGATTTATTTGGGAAGTGACACAAATATCACAGTGGGTTGTTATGGGTTAAAATGGCATCAGAAGATAAAAAAGGTTGAACCACTGTCCTAGCGGGAGTCCGGTCCGGTCTTGGTCCTAGTCCTAGTGGGTCCTAGCGGGTCCAGGGGTCCGGTCTGATCTCAGAGGGGGAAAAGGAGGAAGCCGGAAAAGATGCTGAAGTTCCTGGAGTCGTCGTAGAGTCGGTAGGAGGCTGGCAGACTGAGGCGGACCCGGTCTCCACGGTCCAGATTCAGAACCAGGCCATTGGACGTGGACGCGTACCCACCGTGGGCGTTGAGATCCAGACTGAACAGAACCGGCTGTTCGTTGACCAGTAGGTGGACGCCCATGTAGCCCTTCAGGTAATCTGCCACCGTGAAGCTGAAGAAGTAGAGTCCTCTGAGCGGCGCCGCAAACACGCCTGTGGACACAGAACCGGGTCAGAACAAGACACGGAACCGCATTAAAACAGGACACAGAACAGGACACAACAGGTCACAGACAGGGTCAGAACAGGACACAGAACCAGGTCAGAACAGGTCACAGAACTGGGTCAGAACAGGACATGGAACTGCATTAAAACAGGACACTGAACCAGGTTAAAACAGGACATGGACACGGGTCAAAACAGGACACGGAACCGGGTCAGAACAGGTCACAGAACCGGGTCAGAACAGGACATGGACCTGCATTAAAACAGGACACGGAACCAGGTTAAAACAGGACATGGACACGGGTCAAAACAGGACACGGAACCAGGTTAAAACAGCAGATGACTCTGTGGTTCTTTTACTGGTTCTATTAGTGGTTCTTTTACCTGTGGTTCTTTTACTGGTTCTTGTCTGTGGTTTTATTACTGGTTCTTTTCCTTGAGGTTCTTTCCTCTGTGGTTCTTTTACTAGTTCTTTTTTCTGTGTCTTACTAGTTCTTGTCTCTCTGGTTCTTTTACTGATTCTTTTCTTTGTGGTTCTTTGGGTTTTGTTTTTTTTTTTACATTTTTTTTCTCTGTAGTTCATTACTGGTTCTTTTCATTGTGGTTCTTTTCTCTGTGGTTCTTGTACTGTTTTTTTCTGTGTGGTTCTTTTACTGGTTTTATTACTGGTTCTTGTACCTGTGGTTCTATCATAAGCTTGACCGACGTTGGTGATGGTTTTGGAGAACACCAGTGTGGTCTCGTCATCGAAGGGTCCGACTGATCCAGAATCAGTCAAACCTGCAGAAAAGGCCACGTTCTCCTGGTCTGGAACACAAACATTCACATAGAACCTTCAAGTTCAACCATTTCCAAGCGATTATTAAAGAATCGATCACTAATGGTTTATTTCACATAAAAAACAGAACCCAAAAACAAAACCATTAAATCCAGAACATGTGTGATTCAATAATCAGCGACAAAGACGCAGACTTTAGATTGGAGTTTATTGATGATAAATCTATGTTTATTGATATTAAATTTGATTTTAGTCTCATTTCTGATTGGTTCTTTGTTTTAGACCGTTGTGCTGGTTCTCTACCTGCGGTTCTGTTGATTTGCTGTAGGTGGCGTTCCGTCTCGTTGAGTCTCACAGTCAAAGCTGAAACAAATGCAGACACACGTCTGTGAATGTGACGTCAGAGTTGGATGATAAACCAGAGGAGGCGGGGCTTTACCTGATGCTTCTGTTTTCAGCTCCAACAGCTGATTTTCATGAACCCGGAGTCTGAGGTGGAAGTCTGAAACAGGAAACACTCCGAACAGGAAACACACCAAACAGGAAACACACCAAACAGGAAACACTCCAAACAGGAAACAGCCCAAACAGGAAACACACCAAACAGGAAACACTCCAAACAGGAAACACTCCGAACAGGAAACACACCAAACAGGAAACACACCAAACAGGAAACACACCAAACAGGAAACAGCCCAAACAGGAAACACACCAAACAGGAAACACTCCGAACAGGAAACACTCCAAACAGGAAACACTCCGAACAGGAAACACACCAAACAGGAAACACTCCGAACAGGAAACACACCAAACAGGAAACACACCAAACATGAAACACACCGAACAGGAAACACACCGAACAGGAAACAGCCCAAACAGGAAATACGCCAAACAGGAAACACTCCAAACAGGAAACACTCCAAACAGGAAACACACCAAACAGGAAACACTCCAAACAGGAAACACTCCAAACAGGAAACACACCAAACAGGAAACAGTCTAAACAGGAAACACTCCAAACAGGAAACACACCAAACAGGAAACACACCAAACAGGAAACACTCCGAACAGGAAACACACCAAAGAAACAACCAAAGATCCAATTCCCACACCATGAAACTGACCAAGAACCAGCATCAGCACACACCAGTCACCCTCTGACATCACTAAACACCCTCTGACATTATTAAACACCCTCTGACATCACTTAACTCCTTGTGACATCACTAAACACCCTGTGACATCACTAAACGCTCTGTGACATCACTATTGGTCTGTGTGTCCATATGATCGTACCTTCAGTGTTCGTCTGAGACTCCGTCAGTTTGTCTGAAACTGACACCAGTTCAGTCTCTGCATCTGAAAACACACCACACACTCAACATACATGACATCATCAATCACATGACATCACAAATCACATTACATGACATCATCAATCACATGACCTGAGCCGACCTGTGATGAGTTTCCTCAACTCTTGGACCTGTTCATTGGTGGCATTCAGTCTGAGCGTCGCAGCCCACAGGGAAGACCCGCACTCTGAAAGACACCCAGACCGGGTCAGACCAGGTTAGACCGGGTTAGACCGGGTCATACCGGGTCAGACCGGGTTACACCAGGTCAGACCGGGTCATGAGGCCTAGCATGAGAGTTAGACACGAAAGGGACAATGACAACAACGACGAAAAGGATAATAATAGATATTAATAATAATAATTATAATAATAATAATTGTCTCATCTTTTCTCTAAAATTGAATAAACTGTTTTTCTCAGATTTCTATTCAACTTCACCTTGGTCTTATTTCACCTTGGTTTGATTTTTATACCTTGGGTTTGTTTCTTCAGAGTCGACAGGTCGGCGCCAAGACCTGAAAAAACACACAAACATCATCGTCATCATCATCATATTGATCATCTTCATCATCATCATCATCTTTATCGTCTATGAACCTGATCGGTGTTGCTCCAGGAATTTGAAGGTGACATTCAGTTTCATCATCACATCTGCCAGAAACACTGCACGTTAGAGGTCAAAGGTTGAAGGTCAAAATTCACATGGACAGACAGGGAGTTGGAACCAGATCAGACCTGAATCCTGGTTCTGCAGATCCTGGATCAGCTGCTCGGCATCCACCAGTCTGATGTGGAACTCTGAAAGAACATACAAGCCCAATCACCTCACAGACACGGTAACGATGGGCTTGAATTCATAACATATTTAAGGTGTTTTAACATGTTTAATGTGTTTTATTAACCTATTTAAGGTGTTTCAACATGTTTTAATGTGTTTAATGTGATTGAACATATTTAATGTGTTTTGACATATCATGTTTTTTAACATGTTTAATGTGATTTAACTTATTTTAATGTGATTTAACATGTTTCAATGTGTTTTAACATATTTTAATGTGGGTTAACATGTTTTAACATGTTTTAATGTGTTTTAACATGTTTAACATGTTTAATGTGTTTTAACATGTTTTAATGTGGGTTAACATGTTTTAACATGTTTTAATGTGTTTTAACATGTTTAACATGTTTAATGTGTTTTTACATATTTTAATGTGGGTTAACATGTTTAATGTGGGTTAACATGTTTAATGTGTTTTAACGTGTTTTAACATGTTTTAACGTGTTTTAACATGTTTTAACGTGTTGTAATGTGTTTTAACCTGCAGTTCGTTTCCTCACATCTTGGAGCTGATTCTCAACGACGTCGAGCTTTGAATGATGAACTGAAACAAACATCACAGACCATCAACGTCGATACGAGGAAATTAAGGAAACCAGAAAAACAAAACACTAGGATAAACTGAGCCAAAGGTCAAAGGTTAATCAAAAATAGATGAAAACTCAACCTGACATTTGTGTCTTCATCTGCTTCAGCTGGGAGTCATGGTCATCCAGTTTCATCAGTAGAACTGAAACAAACACACACACACACACACACACACACACATACACACATACTAATCACAGACCCGGGTCAAAGCCAGCGGTGGGCGTGTCCAGGTGTGGACTCACTCACTCACCTGTGGACGTGTGATCAGCTGATTCCAGTCTGGCCTGGACATCCAACAAATGAACTGCAGACACAGAAGAACATCAGATGGTTCCAAATGCACACGTTCTATCTTTTATGTCAATAAAACATTGACTACCTGAGATTTAACATTTCTGAAAAAAATTATGGGTGTAACAACTCCATGTCATGTGACCTCTAGGGTTAGGACCAATCACAGGTGGTTTTGGTTCAGTGTCAGATGAACATGACGGCTCCATCGGTCGCCATCATGTTGGCTTTGTGGAACCACAAGTGACCATATTTGGACATAGGGGCAGAGCTTCAGGAGTCTAAGGTTTCAGAGGTCAAGGTCAGACGGTCCAAAGAACCCTTAGATGGTCCAGAGAACCATAGGATGGTCTTCAGAACCCTGAGATGGTCAAGAGAACCCTCAGATGGTCTAGAGAAGAGTCAGACGGTCTAAAGAACCCTTAGATGGTCTAGAGAACCATAGGATGGTCTAGGAAACCCTCAGACGGTCTAGAGAAACCTCAGATGGTCCAAAGAGCCCTTAGATGGTGCAGAGAACCATCAGACAGTCTAGAGAACCGTCAGATGGTCTAGAGAAACCTTAGACAATCAAGAGAACCCTCAGATGGTCTAGAGAACAGTCTATTGGTTTAGAGAACCCTTCGACAATCTAGAGAATCGTCAGATGGTCTAGAGAACTCTTAGATGGTCAAGAAAACCCACAGATGGTCTAGAGAACAGTCAGATGGTCTAGAGAACCTTTAGATAGTCTAGAGAAGAGTCAGAGGCTCTAGAGAACCCTTAGATGGTCTATAAAACCCACAGATGGTCTAGAGAACAGTCAGATGGTCTAGAGAACCTTTAGATGGTCTAGAGAAGAGTCAGAGGCTCTAGAGAACCCTTAGATGGTCTATAAAACCCACAGATGGTCTAGAGAACAGTCAGACTATCTAGAGAATAGTCAAATAGTCTAGAGAACAGCCAGATGGTCTAGAGAACTTTTAGATGGTCTAGAAAACTGTCACATGGCATAAAGAATCTTTAGGTGTTCTAGAGAACAGTTAGAAGGTCTAGAGAACCCTTAGATGGTCTAGAAAGACAGTCAGCCAGTCTAGAGAAACGTTAGATACTCTGGAGAACCATCAGATGGTCTAGAGAACCGATAGATGGCCTAGAGAACTATCAGATGGTCTACAGAACTCCTAGATGGTCTACAGAACTGTCAGGTGGTTTAGAGAATCCCTAGACAGTCTAGAGAACCCTTAGATGGTCTAGAGAATAGTCAGATGATCTAAAAAACTGTCAAACAGTCTAGAGAACAGCCAGATGGTCTAGAGAACCATCAGATGGTCTAGACAATGTTTAAATGATCTAGAGAACTGTCAGATGGTGTAAAGAATCCTTAGGTGGTCTAGAGAATGGTCAGAAGGTCTAGAGAACCCTTGGATGGTCTAGAAGATAGTCAGATGGTCTAGAAAACCATCAGATGGTCTAGAGAACCCTTACATGATCTCGGAAACCATCAGATGGTCTAGAAAAACCCTTAGATGGTCTAAAGAACAATCAGATGGTCTAGACAATGCTTAAATGGTCTAGAGAAATGTCGGATGGCCTAAAGAATCCTTAGGTAGTCTAGAGAACCGTCAGATGGTCTAGAGAACCATCAGCTGGTCTAGAGAACCGTTAGATGGCCTAGAGAACTATCAGATGGTCTAGAGAACCCTTAGATGGTCTAGAGAACACTCAGATGGTCTCGAGAACCATCAGATGGTCTAGAGAACATTAGCTGGTCTAGAGAACCGCCAGATGGTCTAGAGAACCCTTAGATGGTCTAGAGAACACTCAGATGGTCTAGAGAACCATCAGATGGTCTAGAGAACATTAGCTGGTCTAGAGAACCGCCAGATGGTCTAGAGAACCCTTAGATGGTC
>JAPTGZ010000016.1:27311555-27324167 GCA_029814645.1 Fowleria isostigma | reverse complement strand
TCTGTTAGTAATCAGTAGATAACATTAGCTAGCTGTTAGCAGAGAATAGTTAACATTAGCTACCTGTTAGCAGACAGTAGTCAACATTAACTACCTGTTAGCAGACAGCGCCTCCAGCTGACAGTGCAGAACTTCGCCAGTCTTTGCTCTCAGCTGAGCTTCCAGATTTTCCTCCAGAAGTTTCCGCTGCCTTCGAACCCGATGCAGAACATGACGCGCCTCCTCCAGCAGAGACGGGACCACCGGCCTCTCCTGGTCCAGCACAGACTGGACCTGATGGGATGTGACTGAGTTGAGACTTTGGAATACATGGCGGAAGGGGTCCAGGCCGGTATGGAGGAGGTGGTCTTGGGTCTGAGTCTGGTTTTCTGAGGTTTGAGCGTTGTTTTGTTTAAAGTGGGTTTGATTCTGTTGGTTCTGGGTCTGTTCTTGTTGAGAGGATATCTGATTTTGTTTGGATTGGTGAGGGTTTTGATGGATTTGGGTTTGGTTTTTGGGAGGTAGTGTCTGATGTTGTTGGAACTGGAGGTGGTTTTGTTGGGTTGGGGTCTGTTTTGTGGTGGTTCTTCTCTGGTTTTGTTGAGTCGGGGTCTGTTTTGTGGTGGTTCTTCTCTGGTTTTGTTGGGTTGGGGTCTGTTTTGTGGTGGTTCCTCTCTGGTTTTGTTGGGTTCTGGTCTGTTTTGTGGTGGTTCCTCTCTGGTTTTGTGGTGGGGGCTGTGCTGGTCCAGGTCTGGTGGTCTTCAGAGGGTGTTCTGGCTGTTGGACATAAACCAGGCGTTATGAGGTGTGTCTCCAGGTTTGACCCTGCCCGTGCAGATGCAGGTCACCTACCATCAGCAGTGTCCTCATTTCCGCCTTCAGACGTCCCATCTCCTTTAGCACCTCATTGGCTCTTGCTGCTTCTACCTGGCTCTGATTGGCCAAGGACATTGACTGACAGCTGATGTCACTAGAGAAAAAGAACAGAAGAACTGAGCAAAACACACTAACGTTTCCACCCATTCTATTAAATAACCCCCAAAAAAACACAGGATTGATTCTAATGTTACAATAAGATATCTCTGCAACAAAGAACAAAACGAACCTTCGGCTGCATTCAGACTGGAGGTGAATGTGGCCGTGTGACCTGTATCTGACCATATGTGACCTATATGTGACCTGTTTGTGAGCTGTTTCAGTGTGAACACTAATCTGACTCAGGACTCTTTCATATGTGTCTAAATCTGAAGCAAAGAAAAGTCGACTTTGAGGATGAATGAGTGATTATGTTAGAAAAGTCTACTTAGAGGATTAAAGAGTGATTATGTCAGCCTTTAGCGTCGCTTTACTACAAATGAATAAAATAATACTTTTGAGTGAAACAACTTTAACTATGAAGAAATATCTGAATGTCTTCAGCAGGTGGGCTGACTGTTAGCTGTCTGTTAGCTGTTAGCCATTAGCTTTGTGAAGGAGCTCTGATAAAAGTCCAACCCACCAGGACCCTCTCACTCCACCAGTCGGGCTGTTTCTTGGAGTAGAATTCTCCTTTTTCAGTCATTTTTAAAAATCATTTTACGTCTCTGTATTTCTCCATTTCTGTCTGTGCCATCAGAAGGTTCCAGAAGAGGGGCAGGACAATGCGCTGATTTACAGCAGCTCATTGGTCAAGAGCTGGGTGTCAATCAATCCCAGTTAAAGTTACTTCTTTGGTTGCTGAACAAAATCTGTTTAATAGTAATGCTAGTTATAGTGATCAGATCCATAAGTTTAGAAGGGTTTTCTGATATGAGCTCCATGTGCATTAAGACCCGCTATCTGGACCAAGTCTGACAGTAGTTTCTGAGTTCATGATGTGCACCTGAATGCACCATCCAGTTCCTTGTTCTGTACAGTCTGACCAAGGTCCAGGTGGTCTCAGGGGTTCCTGCTGGTACATGGTTGGACCTGATCTGGTTTGTGTGGATCAGAACCACCTCCCCACCCCCGTTTCACCCTTAGAAGATAAAACAAAATGGTCGACAGAACCAGAATCTGTCATTCAGCCACTGAACTCACTTTCAGCCTCTGCTGCTGTTGCTAGGCAACAGCTCAGCAGTGGTGGAGATGCTGATGGAGGAGAGGAGCCTCGGGGGGGTGGGGGGCAGTGCTCTGAGCTGTAGTTGTGGATGACATGAATATTAATGTGGTTCAACCTTCACTGTCATGCTGTCCTTGTGCTTTCCCATCCTCCTCTCTACCTCAGGTCAAACGGACTGTCAATCACTGACGGGTTGATTCATTGATCAGTTGATCAATAACCACCTGAAAACAGCCTCTGATTGGAGTGAACCATCAGAAATGGACTCACCAAATGGACTGTCCAGGACTGGGCCCAGTCCAACGCCAGTAAATGCATCATGTCAGGTTTGACTGAAATGACGGTACCAACAGAGCCAGCACAGCACCGACCCATCCAATCAGAGCCAGAGGATCTGGACTCAACAGGTCAGACAGCGGCCCACTCACAACAGGCTCTGGGACTGCATATCTGTGGCTGAAATGCATTGTGGGTGTTGTTTGAATTGTGAGATGCAGTTTGCTTCTGTGGACCAATCAGCCCGTTTGGGTCTGAATCCGAGTAAGACATGGTTCTGCCCTAAATGAGGAAATGACAACACGACTGTCACAAAGAAGAAAAAAAAAAAGTGAAGATGCTGAAGCTGAACCTGGACCGGACCGGGTCCCAGCGGTTCTGTTCCTGACGGACTGATGGGATGTGTCATCTTCACCTCCTCCTCATTCTCTGTCTCCTCATGCGTTGCTGTGCAGGATTCTGTAGTTGCCATGGTAACCGGCCACCTAAATGCAACCTCATGTACTCAGTGGGGAGACAAAGGGAGCATCTGCCCCTCCCCCTCCTGGACAGGTGATGGGGTCAGAGGCCAGGTGCATGTGGAGCTGGTCTCCCCTCATGGTTCCCGGTTCCAGATGCTGATGTCAGCAGGATCTTCATCCTTCTTCTGAGCGTTAGTATCCCCCCTCTTCTTTACATCTACAAAAGTTTGTTCCTTAGTTAGGTTTCATTTTTCATGGTCAACATCCGCCCTAACTTTGTTGAAGCTCCACCCCTCAGATCTGTCGGTACCTTTTCACCTACATCAGGGGTGTCAAACTCATTTTAGTTCAGTTCCACTTTCAGCCCACTTTGATGTCAAGTGGGCTGGAAAAGTAAAACAGAAGCAGAATACCCTGCAAATGAGAACTTTTCCTTTGTTTTGGTGCATAAAATAATTAACATTTACCAACTATCCTTTCACAAAAAAAATGAATAACCTGAAAAAAAACTGAAATTTTTTAAGTGAATTTTTTTTTCCCCAACTTATTTTATTCAATTTTTTTTGCCACAGGTTACATGCATACAAAATACTTTTGTACATGAGTAAGTGCAATTTGAACAATATTATGCTTCAACTCATCATTTATACATGTGTATTACACACAGTGTTACACAAACATTTGGTAACAGGCAGAATATTGTAAAAATTACACATAATTTTTTCACATTTTGCTGTTAAAGGACAGTTGGTAAATGTGAATATTTTCATAAAGTAATGTTATTTTTTCACATTAGACCAAGAATAAAAATTGTACTTGTCATTATTTATAGATGATCATGTTATTAATTTACTTGAGATCACATTGGTCTGTATCTGGCTCCTTAACTAAAATGAGTTTGACATTTTTGCATTTCATAAATTCATCCTGGGGGCCAAATTGGACCCATTGGCGGGCTGGTTTTGGCCGCCGGGCCGCTGTTTGACACCGCTGGACTACATCTTCAGACTCAATGGACCATTTTTGGAGTCTGTCAAGTTAAACCCCAGGAGGAGTTCAGTTGCACAGATGGTCAGCCTATTGCAAACATTCCAAACGCTGGGCTTCCTGTTGGTCTGGTGTCACCACGTGTGTGTTCTGATCCAAGCCTGGAGAGGGCACTTCAGAGCCCCTTTACCAAACCGAGAAAATATAAAGATTTTTTGCCGCTCATAATTTTGTCAAAAAAACCCAACACTTTTCGCACATGTTCAGGCCCTCAAAAATGACGAGGAATGTCCAAATGAACACTTTAGAGTTCACTCAGAACTACTCTGAATCTCAACAGTTACATCAATGTGTGTTATGGGACAGGACAAGACTTCAGTACTTCGGAAATTTTTTTTATTTTTTTATTGTTATATGGAAAATAAAGGTCACTGACGTTACCATATTTGGTTCCTTACCCGTAAGTGGCAAGAAGTACATATAAAAAATACAAGAAAAACATATGTAAGGTAAAAATTGGTGTCTGATTCCATTAGAACCTGCACTTGATCCCATTAGAACCTGTATTTGATCCCATTAGAATCTGCACTTGATCCCATTAGAATCTGCACTTGATCCCATTAGAATCTGCACTTGATCCCATTAGTCCACCCTGCATGCTGGTCCAGACCCCTGTCCACATCTACATGAACCCTTTCACATCAGTCCTTTCATCAGGGCCAATGCTCCAGCCCCAAAAAATGAACCATCTATGAGTTGACTCAGATCAGATCAACAGAATCCAACACCACGGTCAGACGGAAAGACCGGATCAGGTCTAAAGTGGATCAGGTCTAAAAGTGGATCAGGTCTAAAGCGGATTCAGGCCTGTTATCTTTAGGTAAACTGAATCACTGTTACCGTGGTGACCCATGTGGTTGAGCATGACTCCTAATGTTATTAAAGTTAAATGTAAGGGGGAAAAAAGGAGGAAAAGGTTGAAACTGATGAGTTTTATTACAATGGACTCAGATTCAAGGCACGTTACAAGATCATCTGTCACCATGGCAACTAACAAACAGACTTTAAACGCAAAGTACGCACTGACGACATAGAGATGAAACAGAACAGAACACAGATTTATTGCAGTATAAAGTTGAAAAAAAATAAAGGTTTTAAAAATTCACTGAACACGTATCAAAACGGAAAACACAGACATATTTATACGAACCGGCACCGGACCAACACCATACCTGGACCGGCACTAGACCAGGATCAGCACCGGATCTGGTCTAATACTGCATCTGGACCGACACCAGACCTTGATGTGGACCGGCACCAGAACCGGACCGGCACAGTACTTGGACTGGCACTGGACATAGATCTGAACCGGCACTGAGCCAGGACCTGGATCTACTACACCAGCATCAGACCTGGACTGGCATCAGACCTGAACCTGGACCATTACTGGACCTGGACCAAGGTCTCCCCTGGTTCCGTTCATGGGTGTCAGGTTCAGAGTAAATGAGTCCGGTTCATTCAATGTCAATGTTCCGGGATTTGTTTGGGCTTTTTCCGACCGATCCACAGATTCTGTTTCCAACAGTAATGAAGAAAACCAGATTCTGAAACCCGGTGCAGAGGAACCGGACTCTTTACAGATCTGTGAATCTGGACCAGCTTCAGTTAACTTCTGGAAACATGAGGTTTATGGACCTGGGTCAGAGTTTATGCCGCAGAAAGGTTCAACTAGTCTGAGCCCTTGGACTAAACCTGTGAAAACACCAGAACCAGGTGAGTCCCACCTCCGACCTGTCAGAACCAGCAGCATATCAGCACCAACATGTGGATTTATACAAGGATCAAGACCAGAGGACTCCAGAACCAGTAGGTCTGTGAACCTAAAACCAGAAGGTCTGTGAACCTAGAAACAGAACCAGTGGGTCTGTGAACCCACAATCAGCGGGTCTGTGGACCCAGAACCAGCAGTCCTCTCAGAACCAAGTTAATTTCATCTGGTTTGAGAATTCAAGTGTTTAAGACCAATAATCACTTCACATGTTGATCAATATTAACATCAACAAGGACAGAGGGATTGGATGTAGTCTGGGTTTAGACTGGGTATAGTCTGCGTTTAGACTGGGTATAGTTTGGGTTTAGACTGAATTTAGTCTGGGTTTAGACTGGATTTAGTCAGGGTTTAGAGTGGATTTAGTCTGCGTTTAGACTGGATTAAGAGAGGGTTTAGACTGGATTTAGTCTGGGTTTAAACTGGATTCAGACTGGGTCACTCCCAACAGAACCAGGGCTTTTCTACCAGGGTCAGTGGGTCCTAGTGGTGGTTTAAGGTGGTCCTGCTTTTGAACCTTTAGATCCACTTTACACAGACCACAAAGTCCTCATAAGTATAATGAAGATTAACCCAGAAGGAAAACTACAGGGTCCCAGTGTCCATGAACGCATCACAGGACCATTCACTTTTACAACCTGGCACTGACCACAACCCTGAAGTGGTCCGGACTGGATCCTGTCCCTAATGGATCTGGTCCCTAAGGAATCCAGTCCCAGATGGATCCAGTTTCTAATGGATCTGGTCTCTAATGGATCCGGTCGCAGATGGATCCGATTTCTGCTGGATCTGGACTGATCCATCTACGTTTCAGTGAAAACATTCAGAACAATCCAAATGAAGTCGATGCTTTCCTCTCAGCAACAGTTTTTATAACAGCTCAGATTCTAGATTTAATGACACATCGATTAGTGACAATTATGACCTGGTTTGAATTCAACCCATAGTTGACAGAAGTCTGACCATGAATCTAGTTCATACAGATGGACCCGTAAACCCAGATTCAACACAAACACATGTTGATTAGACTTCAGTGTGTCTCATTAATTGACATTATTGTTCATTCTGATTCAAATGATCTGTTGTTGTTTGTCTCCAGTAAACTGAGTTCACATTCATTCAACATGTGTCAGTCCTTTACATTCATGATGCATTCTGGGTAAACTCTACTTTTTAATGGCCTCTCATTGGAATTACATGTTTGAGTTCAACGCAACTCTATATCAAGTTTTTTCTGTTACTAATAGCAACAAAAGTTGACGTCACCCATGTACCCGCATTGCATTGTGGGTACTTGACTTTTGATTCACTGTGTTCAGTTTTCTGTGCAGGGGTTCGAGGACGGGTTATGTTAATGTTTATTTACATTAATCATTTACAACGATTATTGACCTTTTTATGTTTAGTAATATGACACCATTAGTCAAACCTATAGATGAACAGTGACCGACAATGACCAATGAGGACCGACAATGACCACCGGTGACAGTGACCGATGATGACAATGACCGACATGTTTGTTGCTGTTACTCTGTTATATATGCCATATTAATAATACTTTTATAAAGTAAAAGTACTTCCTATACATTTGAAACTTTATTAACTTTGAAGGATTATCATTATTATCCTTCCTTGTGAGTACAGGTACAATACTTTTATTGACCTCAGGGTTTACACAAGAGGTTTCTGAAAATAACCTGGTGCCCCACCACCACCCCCGATTTAAGCTAAGTATCTTCAGTTACTCAAACTCACGTATTAGTACATTCAGCTTGAATACTCCATTATTGAACCCAGGCCACTTGACTGACTCAACTACTGCTTCAATACTTCATCATTTTAAGACCAGTGTCCTTGTTTTTAGGTAGATTCTACTGATCTGGGTTTACACTGATTCATATGAATGTGAATGTGTGGACCTGGAGAGGATTAGACCGAGCATCCATGAAACCCTTCACTTTATACACAAGCAGTATTTGGATAAAAGCTAGTTCTGGTGGTTCTGGTTTTGAAGGGTCTCATTCTGGTTGCTCTAGTTCTGGTGGTTCTGCTTCTGGTTCTAGTTTTAATGGTTCTACTTCTGATGGCTCTAGTTCCGGTGGTTCTGGTTGTTCTAGTTCTGATGGTTCTGGTTCTCGTGGTTCTGCTTAACCAGATCTGTTGTTTGTCTTTGTTGGTTGTGATTAAACTGATGTGGATCAGATCCATGTTTAAAGGTCACACATTGACCTCTGACCTGTACCTGCTCTGTTTCACCTGAACCTCTTTTACACTCAACTGCTTTTATCCGGGTCCAGACCCTGAACCATACCCCCGAGAGGACTGGGTCCACTTCTAGGCTCAGCAGCAGACAGCTGTGGTCCCCGACCTGATGGGCCTGGTGGACCCAGTGGGCCCGGCGGACCTGGGGGGCCCGGTGGACCTTAGGGGTCTCTCTCCTTCTTTACCTTAACGTCTCCGGCCAGGATGGTGGCGATCTCCCCCTGCATGAAGGCCCAGGGCACAGTGGAGCCCACCAGCGGACACTTGTCCCCACTGGGGCAGTACACCTCCCCCCCCGCCCCCCCCTGGGCTTTGATGCTGTCCCTGGAGCAGGGGAAGCAGAACTTATGGACCGGCACCGACGGACACTGGACAAAGTGCGTGTCTTCCAGCCGTTCGTGGCAGATGGTGCAGCACAGGGGGGCGCTGTTGGCCACCGGGGAGTCCGGCACCGGGTCCTGCGAAGGAGCCGGCAGCCCCGGGTCCCCGTTGCGGGAAGACAGCCGCCTCTGCCCGGACCCGGAAGCGGGCGACACCGGGCTGCTGCTGTTGTGTCTGGAGGAGGTGGTGGAGTGGACCGAGTCCCGGTCCCGGTCCTTGTTCGGAGAGTGCGCGTTTCCCAACGTGTCGGCCACCGACATGAGTGCGGCCATCGGGGACTGTCCGTTCTGGGAGGGGACGGAAGGCTCCGGGGGTGTGGCTCGGCCCGGGGGAGGCCCGGAGAAGGAGCCCGCAGACAGTCGGAGGGGCTCGGCCTGGCCGCCCATCCACTGCCGCTGCTCTTCCGCGGAGTCCGGCTCCGGGGACGCCTTCCTCTTCCGCAGCCCGGCCCGGGAGCCGCTGCCCGAGGCCAGGGCCCGTCCCAGGGGCAGCAGGGCGGCGGGCGGGGGCGGGAAGCCCCCGTCTGTGTGCGGCTGCGGCAGCATGTCTCCCCCCAGCGCCTCCCTGAAGACCCGCAGCGGCTCCGGCAGCAGGTCCCCCAGCAGCCGCCAGTCCCCGGAGCCCGGCCTCCGCTCGTACTCCAGGTACTTGAACCCGGACGACAGGCCGCGGCCGTGCTCCTTCAGGCAGTCCTGGTACATCTGCTTGGCCACCCCCGAGGCGCTGGAGAACACGGTTCCGGATCCGGACGGATATTCCACGAACAGTTTCAGCTCAAAGTCCATCCCGGGCTTTGACACGGCGTCGAAGGCGAACACCCGGCCCACCAACCCGTGGTCCTTCTTGAAGCGGACGTCGAACGGGGTACAGCCGGACAGGGTGAGCAGCGTGTCCCGGACCGTCTTGGGCCGACCCCCCCACTCCTCCTGCCGGTTCCGCAGACTGTCGCTGAGTTCGGCCAGGGCTTCGGCGTTCCGCTGCTTCTCCTTCAGGTCCCGGTCCCGGTCCTGGTCGGTGCTGGACACCGAGGCGGGACGCTTCCCCCCGGGGTCGGACGCAGACGTGCCGCCCCCGGAGCTGTGCGGGGTCCGGCCCAGCAGGTGCGGGATGGGTCCGTTCAGCAGGGTCTGCGGGAGCAGGTTCGGCGGGACGGTCATCTGCCCCGGAGCCGGGACCGGCCCCGCAAGGCTCCGGCTCCGAGAGTTCGGGCTCTGGCGGTTCAGCTCCGGGGGTCCGTCGTCCGGTTTGAAGCCGTTGGGCATTCGGCTGCTGTGGCCGCCGTAGTCGAACCGAACTCGGCTGTCAGCGCCCACAGAGTACCGGTCCGGTCCAGGCTGGGTCTTCCCCGGTCCGTCCTGGTGGTGGTGGTTCAGCAGGGGCACCGGCTCCTTCCCGCTCAGCAGCACCGGTCCCTTCGGCTGCTGCGGAGGAGGCGGAGGGCCCCCGGCGGGGCGGCCGTCTTGGAAGCCGTGGGCCCGCTTCAGGTGCCGGGCGGTCTCGATGACGAACTCGATCCGGTCCGCGCCCTCGTAGTTGACGCATCCGCGGCAGACGGGCTCCGTGAAGTCCCAGATCATAGCCCAGGGCATCCGGGGCAGGTCGCACAGATAACACGACTGTCTGCGGGACAAGACCGACACTTGCGGGGACGACATGGTCCGCCGGCCGGCCCTCCAGAACCGGAACCAGAACCAGAGATCAGAGAGGAGGATCTGCAGCCTCCGCGGCTCGGCTCAGTCCGCGGCTTATTGTTCCTCTGCTGCAGGAGAGGAGGGGAGGAGGAGGCGGCGGAGGGGAGGGGGGAAGGGGCTGCGCTTTTCCCAGCATGCATCACTGGGAAGCAGAGGAATGTGGCCCCCCTCCTCCTCAGCCCACATCAGGACACCTGTGACCCTCCTTATCCGCAGTCTCATCCTAAACCGGTCCGAACAGCGGAACCGGGTCCAATCGTTTCACATGAGTAAAAGACCCTGAACCTGATGATCCACTAGGTTTGATTTAAGCTGGGTCTGAGTTCTGCCCCGGGTTCTGCTGACCCTGATAAGGATCTCTGTTTAGGTGGTTCTACCTGGAGGTGTGACTGGGCCAGTCCAGTTTGGACCGCCCTGTGAGGAGACCTACTCCGACTTTAAACCGCATCAAGTCTTATGAATATTGATCCAGAACCAAACCCTGATGCGATGCAGTGTTCTGTTGGGTTCTGTTCTATGCTTTACACCAGAACATGGGGGTCGGGTTCTGGATCATCCTGTTCACATGTGGATCAAGTTTAGACTGTGGTTCTCCATCATCAGTATATGATCAACCTGAACCCAACACCACAGGAGGACATGTGACCTGGAATCAGAACCGAAGCAGGCGGAGTCAAATATGCCATGGGCCTCTGGACCCGCCCACAGTCAGAGTGAATGATTGACCTGAACATGGACCCACCCCTAAATCAATCAAATCATTCATAACCAGCCATATGATCAATGACTTTGGTGGTGGTTTTTGTGCATCGCTGTGTATGACATCACATCAGACTCTGAGTATTGATTGATTATTGAGACTCAGTGTATTGATGACCGATCACACTGTGATACCAGGGTGACTGACAGGTGGGCGGAGACTCACTCAGGTGGACTAACCAATCAACACAGCTCATGGAACTGATTTTACTGTCATTGTTTTATAAAACAGCACACACACACACACACACACACACACACACACACACACACACACACACACACACACACACACACACACACACACCTCACCTGGTTTGATCCATCTGCTGGTCATGGTGGGGTGTTACCATGGTAACAGGAATGGTTTCAGCAGTAGCACAGGCTGAGGATGAGGAGGGATGATGATGATGATGAGAACAGACATCTGGTGAGGAAAAAAAGACCAGACCAGGCGACTTTAACTCATTGATGAGTACGTAATAAAACAAACACAGATAAACACATATAAACAAACATATGAACTTCCATAGACAGTGCGATTGCCAGAGGTCTTTGAAACACAACTTTGGCCCATATGTTCTATATTTTTTTATATTTTCTATATTGAAAAAAATATTCTCTATAATTTTTATATTTTCTATATATTTTTTGAATAAATCTATGTTTTTTAAATTTTCAATAATTTTTTTCTATATTTATTCTATATTTTCTATATGCTCAGTCTTTATAATCTGATACTGGTCGTTTTTCTGCCAAACTGAGGGAGTTACATTCAAATACTGTATATTTTGAAAATCATGACCTTGAGTTTGACCTTTCAAAATTATCAAAGATCAACAAAATTGTTACCAAATGAACGACCATACCAGACTGACTTCCTAAAGGTCGTTAACGAATGAATATTTTTATTTAGGTTAAGTATAGAACACATCCATATAAAGGATATACAATTGACCCAATTATTACCCGAAAAAGGAAGAAGCTGAAGTCAGAGACTAACTTGTGCTTCTCCTTCTCCCATCCTTTGAATTACCTCCAACTACAGCAAAAATGACATTAACCAAACTACTTTCAACATATTACCGTAAATCACTTAGAGACCTTTATAACCTTTGAGATTTTTACAAATTAAAGCTTTTCTAAAACTCAGCAACAAGCTACACAGTTTAAATTCATTGTTCAGTTGGTTCCATAATTTGTCCAATAACAGAAACACGTCGATGTTTAACATTTGTTCTGACTTCACATGTTTCAAACACAGACAACCCTCTTAAATTATAACTCCCTTCTCTTAATTTGACAAAAAAAAAAAAAAAGAACATAGACAGGAAAACTTTTATTCTTAACATGAAAAATAACTTCCATTGTTTTTAAATAAACAATGTCTGGAAATTTTAAGATACCAGATTCTATAAAACATGGATTACTTGATTGAAGATGACAGCCTTATTTATGACTCTAATGGCCTTTTTTGGAGTCTATGTTAGTTTTATACACATTGCCCAAAATCTCCACACAGTCTGACATATAGAGTACATGTAAAAATTTCTTATTCATCTCCAGTTTTAAAAAGAATGTCAACAGCCTTGGATAATTTTTCTTTGATATGTTCTGTATGTGGTTTCCAACAGTTTCTAGTAGGGCTGGGCGATATCTCAATATTTTGAAATATATCGATATTTTTTCCAACTCGATAGAGAAAAAACTATATCGTTTATATCGATATAAATTATTTTGGGGTTAAATACTCCTTGCGCTGCTCCCTCTCATGCCTCGTCTGCCTCATACTCGGTTGGGTACTCCGCCCCCTTCACTCATAACTCCGATGTCAACATGGCTACGAATACAAGCGAGGTAGAAGCTAATGATGGTTTACATAAGGACAAAATAATGACTCGCACATTT
>JAPTGZ010000016.1:27300166-27311455 GCA_029814645.1 Fowleria isostigma | reverse complement strand
ATGTAGACCACCAAGACATGTAGACCTCCAGATCATGTAGACCTCCAGACCATGTAGACCACCAGACCATGTAGACCTCCAAGACATGTAGACCTCCAGACCATGTAGACCACCAAGACATGTAGACCTTCAGATCATGTAGACCACCAAGACATGTAGACCTCCAGATCATGTAGACCTCCAGACCACTGCAAACTTTGGGTCTGATTTAGTTTTTTAATGGAACAACATTTAAAAGGAAAACTAATGAAATGCATGCTGGGAGTTGTAGTCGTCGTCTGATGTGGTTCTGATGTGGTTCTGGTCTGGTTCTGGTTTCTTCTCAGTCCACCTGCTCTGAGTCCTGTTTACAGAAGTATCTGAAGATGACCCAGCGGATCTCCATGCGGTTCCAGGAGTACCACATCCAGCAGAACGAGGCTCTGGCTGCCAAAGCCGGCCTCCTGGGCCAGCCCCGCTAACTGGGTCCACATGAGTCCACATGGGTCCATCCAGTCCAGCGGGTCCATGTGGTTCTGCTGGACCCATAGACTGTCCTGGTTCTGTTGTGTTCATGTTGTGTGTGTGTTTTTATTAAAGTTGAACTCTGACCTCTTGAACCTGACGTCATATTTTTGTTCTGATCAATGGACGTTTACCGTTTTATTGACCCTTTAATTGATTCTTATTGATCTTTTTTATTGATCCTCATTTATTGATCCTTATTGATCTTTTTATTGTTCCTTATTGACTCTTTTATTGATCCTTATTAACATTTAATAACTTTTATTGATCTTTATTGACCCTTTTATTGATCCTTAAATCTTATTGACCCTTTTATTGATCCTTATTAATGTTAATTGACATTTACTGATCTTTATTAACCCTTTTATTGATCCCTGTTAATGTTTATTGACCCTTATTAACCCTTTTATTTATCTTTATTAACTGTTATTGACCCTTGTATTGATCCTTATTGACCATTTTATTGATCTTTATTAACTCTTTTATTGACCCCTTTACCAATTCAACCACTGATTCATTTAATCCATTTATTCTCATATTATCAAATATATGACATTATTACTGTAAATCTTGTGTTTTGTGTTGAATTCACTGAACTAGTAGAAGGTCATTAAAGTTCAGAGTCGAGTCAAGGGTCAGAGGGTCATAGGGTGATGGGGTCAGGGTTACAGGTAGTGCTGCATCAACGAATGAAATCAATCCTAATTGATTCTTCAAAAAGTTGGCAATGAGTTGGTCAGTCGATTGGTTGGGTCTTGAGCAGCTTAGTTTTGAAATATTCTGGATGCTGTGTAGTGTAACCAGAAGTACGATAATTATAGTATTTGTATAATAATGTCACCCTCTGTACGATGTACAACCAATAACTCCAAAAATGGAAGAACATACGATAAGTTGACCCTTTCAATACCTGCTATTAGCAAACGGCTGCACGGCGCCTGATGTTGACCATGGTCTCATATGACTCTTTACAGCCAATCGACACACGGCATAGCACGAGTAACGCACGATATAGCACAAATGACTTCCATTGTAGCATGGTAACAAGAAACAAACAAAAGTTGATCAAACCAGTCGAGTTGAACCCAGAACTTGACAGAAAAAGGCTTGTTTTCAACAGTGGGTTAGTATATTTAAAGGTCATTATGAGACAAACTGTTGACAGCCTGGTGTCCTGAACAACGTCTAATTAGGTATGTACAATCATTTTCATCCAAATATACAATTATTTTAAGGTTCTGGTTCGATCCTTTATCATTTCCAGCTGGTAACCCTGAGTGTACCAGAGGAAAACCCAGAGGATCATGGATGAGGGTCAGAGGTCACAGTCCACTCAGTCCTATTGGGACCAAACGCAGTTTTTGGCTTTAAACTGGATATGGACCAAAAAAAGGACAATGTCCCAAGATGCACTAGGTTTCGTCTAAACAGGGCTGACAGGACACCAGGAACAGAACATAAACATTAGATTAAGGTAGCCTACCGAGGCTATATGATGACTTTAGCTTGCTAGCTAGGTGGACAATATTGTAACTACACCATCTGTGTTTATCGACCATCAGACGAACGTTACCTATTGATGACTGAACTAATCCAGACTAGACTAGTTTAATAGGCTGTGAACACAGACAGAACTAGTCTAGGCAGAGGGGGAATGTTCACTAACTGAACCTGAAGACATTATGGGATGGAATCATTAGTCACTCATCTGTAAGTGGAGTTTTTTGTGTTAATCCAATTAATCAGTTATTAAAATAATCTTTATAGGGTCAGAGTAATGGGGTTAGGATTTTAGGGACATAGGGTCTTGGTTATTGGGTCTTGGTCATGGGGTCAGGGGTCATAGGATCAGGGTCATAGGGTCTTGGTGATAGGGTCAGGGTCATAGGGTTTTGGTTATAGGGTCTTGGTCATAGGATCAGGGTCATGGGGTCTTGGTGATAGGGTCTTGGTTGTAGGATCAGGGTCATGGGGTCTTAGTGATAAGGTCAGGGTCATGGGGTCTTGGTGATAGGGTCAGGGTCATAGAGTTTTGGTTATAGGGTCTTGGTCATAGGATTAGGGTCATGGGGTCTTGTCATAGGGTTTTGGTGATAGGGTCAGGTCATAGGGTGTTGGTTACAAGGTTTTGGTGGTAGGATCAGGGTCATAGGGTTTTGGTGATAGGGTCTTGGTCATAGGATCAGGGTCATGGGGTCTTGGTGATAGGGTCTTGATTATATGATCAGGTCATAGGGTCTTGGTAATTGGGTCTTGTCACAGGGTCAGGGCCATGGGGTCTTGGTCATATGGTCAGGGTCATAGGGTCTTGGTTACAAGGTTTTGGTGGTAGGGTCAGGTCATAGGGTTTTGGTGATAGGGTCTTGGTCATAGGATCAGGGTCAGGGTCATGGGGTCTTGGTGATAGGGTCTTGATTATATGATCAGGTCATAGGGTCTTGGTCACAGGGTCTTGGTCACAGGGTCAGGGTCATAAGATCAGGGTCATATGGTCAGGGTCATAGGGTCTTGGTTACAGGGTTTTGTTATAGGGTCAGGGTCATAGGGTCTTGGTTATAGGTTCAGGGTCACAGGGTCTTGGTGGTAGGGTCAGGGTCATAGGGTCTTGGTAATTGGGTCAGGGTCATGGGGGTCAGGGCCATGGGGTCTTGGTTATATGGTCAGGGTCATAGGGTCTTGATCATAGGGTCAGGGTCATAGGGTCTAGGTCATGGGGTCTTGGTTATAGGGTCAGGGTCTTTCATCTTCTTTCTCAGTAAAGTTGATCATCATCGTTTTCATCTGAACATGGTTTTATTTCTATCTTTATTTCTTCACTTTTTCAAAGATAAGTTTATTTGATTCAAATATTTATTGTCCATCATATTATTTATTTTTTTGGTCACGTGATGCCAGCTCGTTCCACGTACGCTAAATGCTCTTTTCGTGGTCAATTCCTGTCGTTTCATCATCGCGTGCCGCTCGTGCTCTGCGTCACAGCTTCCTGCCCTAAGCCTGTGACGTCACCGTCTCATTATCACATCACGAGGAAGCCGTTTCCAAGACGACCATTGGCTGAGAGTGGAAGGACAGACAGAATATTCAACCAATTGGGAAAGAGAAGGTCAATTAAGCCCCGCCTTTTTACTCACATCCTGAGGTGCATTCAGGGTCCCATGGTAAACGAAGTTGAACTACTTATAAAGTCGTAAAAGTCTTACAAACACATCGCATCGAAACTTGACGCTTCTCAAATAACACACGCAAAAAGAGAAACAAAAATAAAATGTGTAATGATGTAAAACTACATTAAAGTAATTAACACAATTAAATTTAATCCAAACGTGAGGAAATAATAGCAAAATTAAGAAACAATGTTAACAAAACAGATAACATGACAGTTTACATTTAAAGCTAGTCGAAAACAGACTCATGATTTAAAACATTAATAGAAGTTTATTTTGTAGTTCACATCCTCTTAGGTTAACATTCTTTCCAGATTAATTTCATTCAATTTAACGGACTGAACTTTGTCTTTATGTTGCATTGTAACAGTATTTGATAATTTCAGTTGAATGTTATAACTGTAGGTAAACTGATTCTTTGTTTGTAACCCTTCACAGTCTGAAATCCAGGTTCCGGTTCGGATTACGGGTTGGGTTTGTTTTCAAGTGTGTAATCTTCATTTCCGTTACACTGTAACGGTTACAGTTGTGGATTTTCCGAGGCCGCCGCGGGTCCGTGAATTGGCTGAAAACTTGGTCAACAAGCCGCCGTGAATCCGCTTCGATCCCGGGACTTGAGCCCGGTTCGTCCGTCGATCTACCGGTCCAAGCAGAGCCCGCTGGGTGAAGCCGAGCACAAGGACTGTTGTTGATCCCGTTAGGCCCGGTTCTGGTCGCGGACGGTGTGTTTGGTCGGTACTTTGTGAGTTGCGGAGCCGCGGGCGGGCGGACTCGGCTCCATGTGGGCAGATTATCTCTAACAAAGACCCGCGTCTCCCGCCGCAAACACCCGCCGAGTCCCACTCCCACAGCCCGGTCCGGAACCGGCTCTGAGCCACGGGGTCTGCTGGCCGGACCGACAGTCCGGTGCTGCGGGTTCTGATCCCGGTTTCCCTCCTTTTTACAGAAGTCGCAGATGCCGCTGCTCCACAGAAAAGCCTTCGTCCGACAGGGACCCCCGGCGGACCTGCGGCCGGAGGAGGAGGTCTTCCTCTGCAAGATCACCCACGAGATATTCCGAACCTACGAGTGAGTACCGGCGGTCCGGACGGGTCCTTTGGCCCTGGTAGAGTCGTTAGAACCGCTCGAGGCAACTTTACCGACACTTTCCAAAGTTGGGCTCGAGATGAACAACTTCCCCGGGGGTAAAACCGACGGTGACCCGGAGCTCCGGACACAGGGAGCGGTCAGAACCGGACCCGGACAGCCCGGACGCCCTGTCTGCCCGGTGCTCCTTGGCCTGGAACAGGTGTCTGATAGCGGCTAACCAGGCTAACTAAGCGGGTTAGCAGTGCTAGCCGGGTTAGCTCCGCCATTAGCCACAGGCCTGCTAACTGACAGCTGATTGGCTGAGAACCTCAGGTGAAGTCATGTGACCGGGCTCACCCTAAAGGTGAATGGAACCAACAGGAGGTTTAGGTTAAGTCAGACTAGTTTAAACTAAATCTAGATGAACCTGAGGTTAATAATCTAAACAAAAAACAGATGAATCAGACTGAAAGAAACGAGAGAGAACACGAAACAGGGACTTTATTATCAATGTTAAACTGACAGACACTTATTGATTATTAGACAGTATCAATGTGATAGACACTTATTACCAGTCACCAGTAAACTGACAGACACTGGTTACCAGTTAATATTAAACTGATAAACTGGTCGTCATGGTGATGGGGCGGCCGTGGCTCAGGATTTAGAGCAGGTCGTCCAATAACCGGAAGGTTGGCGGTTCGGTTCCCATTCTGTCCCAGTCATGTGCTGTTGTGTCCCTGGGTAAGACACTTCACCCACCTTACCTCCAGTGCAGCGACTCACACTGGTGTATGAACGTGTATGAATGGACAGGTCGTCATTGAAAATGAGAATTGGTTTTCAATTGACTTACCTGGATAAATAAAGGTTAAAATAAAGAAATGCTGCTTGTGGGGCTTGTTTTCTGGTCATCACGGGGATGCTTGTTCTGGGTCTTGGCTGTGGTTGTCATGGTGACGTGGCATCCATCCTCTGTCCTCAGTGAGTTCTTCGAGCGGACCATCCTCTGTAACAGTCTGGTGTGGAGCTGCTCCCTGACGGGCCGGGCCGGTCTCACCTACCTGGAGGCTGTGGACAGCGAGCGCCGAGCACGCCAGAATCTCCGCAGTTTCCCACCATGTATGATCCCACCTCTTCTTCACCTGGCATCTCTGAGCCGCCGCTGCAGGTTGTCGGAGCTCTGCGAGGATGTCTATGCCTTCATCAAAGACCGCTTCTTTCCTGGGGAAACGGTGGACGTCAGTGGGCGTAATGGAGCCAGGTGAGGGGGCGGGGCCTAACTCTAACCCAGTATGTGTGCCTGTGTGTGTTTACACTGCGATTATGTCGACACAAGCACAACAAACGTCTCGCCTCCCTGTGTTTTTCTTTCTCTGTGTGTGTGTGTGTGTATGTGGGTTTTTTTTGTGTGTGTGTGTGTGTGTGTTTGTGCGGGTGTCAGACATGTGTGCCAGGTACTCCAGGTTCACTCTCCGCACTCCAGCGCTAATGGAGCTCCACCCCCTAAAGTAACAGATGGAGACGCCATTGTCATCAGTGACAGCGATGATGAAGACGATGTCTTTCAGAGTCCTACTGGACAAGTCAACGGGTCCGCAGGTCAAAGGTCAGAGACATATGTCATGTGACAAATATGATGGATATCATTAATGTCAGAAATAACCACAGTCCCTGAATGCACCCTTGTGATGTAGACATAAATGTTTGTGTTTCAGTAAAAAGAACAAACCTTTGAACCCGTCTGTGTTTAAATACACGGTGAAGATGAAGGACCAGCATGGCGAGACCTTCACCGTCAGAGCCAATCAGATCAGGTGAGGCGTTCACTTGTCATTTAGTCACATCAGGCGGGGCGTTCACTGTCATTCAGTCATATCAGGCGAGGCGTTCACTGTCATTGAGTCAGATGAGGCGAGGCATTCACTGTCATACATGATGTTGTCTTTCAGTCGTAGAAAGAACATCGTGTCCAGAGAGAGGCTGAAGCTGCTCTTTAAACAACACTGTGAACCTCACAATGGAGCTGTCATAGTCAAGGTGAGAACTACAGTACCCAGAATTCCCTTGGGCCCTGGTGCTCCATCAGAGCTGTTGGTGTGTGACATGGGCGTGTGTTTCAGGCATCCACGGCGGCCGAGTATCGCCTCTCTGAGCAGAAGTTCTCCCAGTTCTTCCCCGATGAGCCCCCCCTGTTCCCCTTCAGCCCCCCCTCCAAGGCTGGGGGGCGGGGCTCACCCGGACAGGTGAGGCTGTGGTGTGTGTGCTGTGATTGGACGGGTGTGGGTGTGGGCGGTCCTACTCAGCTGTGTCATTCATGCAGGCCAACCTGTCGTTGCTGAAAGCGGCTGAGGAGAAGCTGAAGCTGCTGCAGCAACGCGAGGACATGGCAGCGGCGGCGGCAGACAGAGCACGCACCAAGAAGGAGAAGGAGGAGGCGCAGGAGGCCAAGAGGAGGGAGAGGGAGGACAAGGAGAGGCTGAAGGAGGAGCAGAGGAGGAGGTTTGAGGAGGAGAAGCAGAAGAGGAGGGAGGAGAAGGAGCAACGCAAGCTAGAGAAAGAGAAGGTAAGGACGGAGATGGGGACTGGGACGTCCTTTGAGGTTCCTCCAACCTCCACTCAGACAGGACCCCCTACCAGAAGTATCTAGGTCATGTCTCCATGACAATGGTGCTGAGGTCTTCAGTGGTAGCTCACTGATATGAATTAATGCTAATGCTACATACTGTGTGTATTAGGAGTAAAATGGGTGTAGCAGGTTAACCTTTAACCTTTTTGGTCACACCCCTCAAGATTTGTGACCAATCACACGGTAGTTCTCAGACACCTCAGGACAAAACATCCTGCCCAGATGATGTTAGGAACAAGCCCTAGAACTGAGAACCCCTAAAAACCACATCCATGTGGAACCCTAATTTTGACCCTGACACTGCAGGAGCGAGAGAAGCTGAAGGAGGAGAAGAAGAAATATGCAGAACGTCTGAAACAGTGGAACAAGCCCAGAGACGACATGGAGTGTGAAGACCTGAAGGTCAGTGAACGCATCGTCTGACACATGAGGTCATAGTACCAAACAGATTGGACCTGAACCTGGTTCTGTGCTGGTTCTTCCAGGATCTTCCCGATCCGGTTCCGGTCAGAACACGTCTCCCTGCAGAGCTGTTTGGAGAAGCACTGATGGTTCTGGAGTTCCTGCAGGCATTTGGGGAGGTGTTTGGCCTGAAGGACGAGTTCCCCGATGGAGTCTCTCTGGGTTAGAACCGCTTCACATGATTCAGGAGGTTCTGGTCTGAACGGTGGAACTGAGGTTCTAGCAGTGGCAGAACCTCGGTTCTGTTCAGGAGGAACGGTCAGACATGTTGTGTGGGTTCTAATGCATATTCTCCTCCTCAGAGGTTCTGGAGGAGGCCCTAGTGGAGTCGGACCATGAGGGGCCGCTGTGTGAGCTGCTCTTCTTCTTCCTGTCCGCTATTTTTCAGGCTCAGGACGAGGAGCAGGAGGAGGTGGCCAAAGACCAGGCCGAAGGTCAGACAACACACACACACACACACGTATTAATCAGCCACACACAAATAAACAAGCATGAACTAACAAACATATAAACAAACACATAGACACAAACACACAAACAACGACAGACACCAACACAAACATAAACAATGAAACATGCATAAACTGACACAAAAACTAATGAACACAAACACAGCCTGTGAACATCATGGACTCCACGGTCTGGCTCTGAAGAACCAGGTTCTAATGGTTCAGAACCCTCAGGTGTGTGTGTGGAAACAGTAGAAGGGGTGTGGCCGTGTTCTGAACCCGTGTTCCGTGTTCCAGACCTGTCGGAGGCTCTGGATGACGAGTCTGACCCCACCCGGTCGGCTCTGAGCGCCGTGGCCTCATTGGCCGCCGCCTGGCCTCAGCTGCATCAGGGCTGCGGTCTGAAGCAACTGGACCTGGACAGCTGCACGCTCTCCGAGATCCTCCGCCTCCACATCCTGGCCTCCGGCGCCGACTGTAACCATGGCAATGCCAAGTTCAGGTACCAGAAGCAGGGCGGGTTCACTCTGACGGACGACCCGTGTGTGGAGCTGCGATTGGCCGAGCCGGCGCTGTTGAAGAGGCTGTCGTGCACGCCGGTGTATGACCTGACACCAGGTGAGTGGGGGCGGGGCTAAGATAATGGTTCCAGTGTACAGATCTGACGAGTAGATAAAGCGGGAGGGGTCAGCATGGACATTCAATCAAAGCTCATTAGCTAGGTTTGTTCCAGTCACTGGAACCTCAGACTCTGATCCTGGTCATTAAAGTGGGTGTGTCAAAGAACTGTCATTACTGTGATTGGCTGCTACAGGCGCCTATCTGCTTCAAAATTCGCCTGCAGATCTAGATCATCAACTATGCTAAGTAGCCACATTAACTATCATTCACTATCCTTGTTAACGTCATTAACCATCATTAACAATCCTTGTTTACATTGTTAACCATCATTAATGATCCTCATTAACATCATCATTAACCATCGTAAACCATTGTAATGAACCATTGTTAATTATTATTAATAATCCTTGTTAACCATCATTAACGATCCTCATTAACCATCATCATGAACCATCGTTAACTATCATCAGGAACCATCGTAAACAATCGTCATTAATAGAGATGTAAGGATACACTCGCCCCACGATTTGATTCGAATCCCAATTTTGGGTCCACGATACCGATTCAAATCAATGTTTTTCCTTCCAGACTGCTGTTCAATCAGTGTCTAATAATGATGATCTTGTGTGAAGGTATCTCCAGTATCTTGTGTCTCATCAACGTCCCCGTTCATTCTCCGTCACATCATCTATCTGGTCATTAGTCTTTTCTTCTCCCATTCTGCTTTAACAGACTTCAGAACCTCTGCCATGTGTTCTCCAGTGTGTGTTTCGAAGAGAGGACGAGTTTTAAATACAAAACTCGCCATGCATGACGGAGCCGTCGTACCCACAATGCTTTGTGTAAGCATCTTCACGCGTCAGGATGCGTGCCATAGAAATGAGTAGGGGCGGTGCGGTGCTGAGTCTGCGATGCTTGCTAGTGGACCATGGAGTCAAAACAAGTGGCAGTAATAACAGACAGTGCCTCCTATTGTTGAAGTAACGCATTGATCCCCCTTTTTTAACGCATCGATTTTTAATCCGTCTTATTTGTATTAATTTTTAACCCATTAAGGGTATATCCTTACATCCCTAGTCATTAACCATCGTTAACCATTGTTAACTATCGCCATTAAGAAGGAAGACCACCAAAGACCAAACACTAATAGACGGCCGTGGTGTCGGGTTTCATTGAGTCTTGGTTCTCAGTGTGTAGTTTGATGTTGGATGTGAATTGATGTGATCGATGCGTTCAGGAGAAAAGCTGAAGATACTCAACGCTCTGGTGGGAAAACTGTTGACCCTGGCGTCGAGTCGAGACTTGATGGAAGACTGTGTGGATGAACAGAAGGCAGCGCGACAGGAGCTGAGGGAGATCAGAGCAGAACAACACCGCCGCGACCGCGAGGAGGCGGCACACAGGTAAACAAACAAAAACAAAGGGTATACAAGCAGCAGCTTGCGTTGGCGGCAGGGTGTAAGCTCCTCCCTCCCTGGACTGCAGGGTTCGACTCAGGAAGGAGGAGAAGCTGAGGGAGCAGGAGCAGAGGCTCAAGGAGAAGGAGGAGAAGCTGAGGGAGCAGGAAGCGAAGGCGGGGCCAGACACAAGCAGGTAAACCGAGGAGGTCCGCCTTCAAAGTCAACGACGGCCAGGGGGTGTGGTCACAGCTGCATTTGTTGTGTTTCAGTGTGAACGGGTCAGTAACCGTGGACAACCAGGACCAGAACTTGGCGCTGACCAACAAGAAGAAAATGAAAGGTGAAGGTGTCCGTCAACATGTCATGTAATCAATGCTCCGCCTCCTCCAGAATTGTTGACTCATCAGTTTGTCTTTTCTCCGGCAGCAGCAGATGAGCAGCTGCAGATGAACTCTGACCCCAAACTGATGTCCAACCCCCCCTTGGGTCTGACGGCCGAGGAGCAGGAGGAGGAGCAGGAGAAGGTGTGAACCAGACCGGACCCGTGTCTTCGACGTCAGACGTAGATCAGACTTAGGAACTTTTCACACAGCGTAATCGAGTCGGTATCCGCTTCATTTAGTCCATGTGAACGCAAACGTACCGTACTGGAGTACAGATGAGAAGGACGGACTCTGACACGGACAGCCTGTACTCCAGTACAGTACAGGTTCATGTGAATGCAACCGTACCGGATCACAGCTGGACCGGATGCTACATCTGTTTACGACTCCGATTACGGAAGTGACTGAACCAACATCAGACCGTAGACGGTGCCAAAACATTCACTGTTTGAATCAACAAACAAAAAAAGGACAACACCATTGTTGAAGGTAAACATATCGGAGACAATGACAAACATGTTACCTCAAACAGGATAACAGATACAACAGTATTGATAACAGATACAACAGTACTGATAACAGATACAACAGTACTGATAACAGATACAA
>JAPTGZ010000016.1:27209596-27221872 GCA_029814645.1 Fowleria isostigma | reverse complement strand
TTGCGCCAAGACAAAGGAACTTTTTTTTTTTTTTTCAAATTTAAATCTGGTTGTCACTTCGCTAGTACGATCGCACAGATTAAGAACACCGCTACGCTGATCAAAAGACAGTGTCGTGGCGCAATTTACAGCGTCGCGGCCTCCCAGGGATGACCTAGCGAGAACCCTGCAAGTACACCAGGGGTCAGAGCCACCAGGTGGGGGGGTGGGGTGGGGTGGGGGGATGCCAGAGATGTAGAATGAAGAATGACTGAGTATTAATCAGACAACACTGTGTGTGTGTGTTTGTGTGTGTGTATTTTCTGTGTGTGTGTGTGTGTGTTTGTGTGTGTGTATGTGTGTATTTTTTTCCGCGTGTGTTCATGTGTGTGTTTGTGTGTGTGTGTTTCAGCACTATGAGTCTCTGGCCACCAGGGCGGCGTCCAACGGCCACATGGTGGACATCTACGCCTGTGCTTTGGACCAGACGGGGCTTCTGGAGATGAAGTGCTGCTCCAACTCCACCGGGTACAGACGCACTCGGACACGCCCCCATAGGGCGGAGCACTGTGTGTGTGTGTGTGTGGCGGTGTTAACCTGTTGTTTGTGTGTCGTTTGCAGTGTTAATCTGTTGTTTGTGTGTTGATTGCATGTGTGTGTGCGGTGTTAAACAAATGAAGGGTTGTGTGTGTGTGTGTGTGTGTGCAGTATTAACCCTTTGTTTGCGTGTGCGTGCGGTGTTAACCCTTTGTTTGCGTGTCATTTGCAGTGTTAACCTGTTGTTTGTGTGTTGATTGCATGTGTGTGTGCGGTATTAACCCTTCATTTGTTAGTGTGTGTGTGCGGTATTAACCCTTCATTTGTTTGTGTGTGTGCGGTATTAACCCTTTGTTTGCATGTGTGTGCGGTGTTAACCCTTTGTTTGCGTGTGTGTGTGTGTGTGTGTGTGCGGTGTTAACCCTTTGTTTGCGTGTTTTTTGCGTGTTGTAGAGGGTACATGGTGATGGCCGACTCCTTCAACACGTCGCTGTTCAAACAAACCTTCCAAAGAGTTTTCACCAAAGATGTCCAGGGCTCCTTCAAGATGGCCTTCGCCGCCACCCTGGAAGTCAAGGTAAGCCCATCTGTGCCCTCAGGCTTCGCCCCCCTCGCGGCCAGATGTTAACCCCGCTCTGCTCCGTCTTCCAGACCTCCAGGGAGGTGAAGGTGTCGGGCGCCATCGGCCCCTGTGTGTCCCTGAACGCCAAAGGACCCTGTGTCTCTGAGAATGTACGCCCCCTACAGTCTGTGACCTGTCATGTTTATGTCTATCATACAGAGGGTTTATGGGATATGTAGTCACCTCTGACCTCTGACCTCAGGAGATCGGCACCGGAGGAACCTGTCAGTGGAAGATCTGCGGTCTGGATCCCAGCACCACCCTGGCTCTGTACTTCGAGGTGGTCAACCAGGTACGACCTCTGACCTTTAACATCCACCGTTCTGTAGCAGAGGTAGGGCTGTATGATTATGGCCAAAACGATACTCGTGATTATTTTGATCAATATTGTAATCACCATTATCAATCATAATTATTTGTCATGTTAGGGAAAACATCTGTATTTTTATTGCTCTACTTTGAAACAAACAATATGAACAAAGTGAAACTTTAATTTAGACAAAATGATTAAAAAATTTAATTTATCGAAGAATTTAAAATGTACCAAGGGCTACCTGAATAAATATGCTATCATTATTATTATTATTATTATTATTGATAAGGATTAAGCGGGTTAAGAAAATGAATGAATGTTATTATTATTGTTATTATGATTATTATGGTGGTGATGTTGATGATGATTATAGTTATTATTGTGATGATGATGAAGATGCTTGGAGAAATAACAGTGTGAGGGTTTCCATATTTGTCGTCCAGTGCTGCTGGACACTGACGGGGCTTTCATGAATCAGCGTCAGCTTTGGCCGTCACACGTTCCTCGTCTTTGTGTTGGTGATGTTTCCTCCGATGGTTGAACTGATTAGTTGTGTAACCCTGGCAGATGCAACTCTACTGCACTCTTTACATGTGATTTCTTGTTGAAACTGTGGGTGTTGATCTTTGGAGGTGCCCACTGTCGCTCCGCCCCCTGACGCTCTACACCTCCAACAGCGTCTGTCCTCTGGTCTGTCCACATGACTCCCTCTCAGAAGTCCACCGTACTCAGGGACTGGAGGCTGCCGCTGCCAGGGTTCTGGCTTGTTATTTGGGGCAGCTTAATGAAGCCCTACGCATGTGGCGCCCCCTGGTGGTGTTTGGCTGACTACTGCAGTTTAAATGGAAGTATCGCCCACCATCAGGTACATTTAATCATTCCAGCCAAAATCAAGATCACAATTAAAATTGGATTAATTGTGCACTTCTAAGCAGAAGGCATGATGGGAAAAACTGACAACACCAAATAAACATTCAGCTCAGTCTCAGATGAATGGATGAATATGGATTCATTGAATACAGATCAAATGCAGATTCAGTAACATGACAGCGGATCAGGTCGGTCCACATTAAACACATTCACACATTTCGCTACGCACATGGAATTAGAATAGTTTCATTGTTTCATATAATATTCTGATGGAGTCTTAAATATTTACATGCCTTAAAGAGAATAAAACAAGCACATACAACATAAGGCGGAGGAAGGTGGCCACGCCCCTCAGACCACCTGGGACCTCAGAGCCTCGGACGTCTGACTACATCAACACATGCTTCCCTGGACACACATATATCAGCCGGCCCATATATCAGGCCAATATATTGATTTTTTTTTTTGTTTTGTTTTGGGTTTTTTTTGTTTTCAAAGCCAGTATTTGATCAGTAGTGAAAATATGATCAGATATTTGATCAGGCACCTGTGTGGGCAGCACTTGTAGTTCACTAAATGTTAAACAATACTTTATACCCACACATTAAGAATTTCATTTATATTGATGCACAAAAATTTGAATTATCTGAGGTTTTCAATTGTATTTTATGGTCAATGTGCATTAAATAAAAAAATCTCCCTTAAATATCAGCCTCAAAAATGGGCTGTTGATGTCGGTCATCAGATGACCACATTTTAAAAATGGGCATCAGCCTTAGACAAACCCATCTGGGTCCACCTCTACTTGTCTGCACCACTTTCTCGTGTGTGTGTTTGTCACCGGGGGACATGGGTGTTTTCTGTGGGTGCAGTACCACCAGTGACCACAGGGGATGTCCTCCTCTGTCCTGTCCAATCAGACAACCGCTCAGAACAGGAAACAAATGGACCCCGACCGTCAGCACAGAACAGGAAACAAAGTCCATCAGTCAACAACTTCAATTCCCACGGTGCACTCTGTCTGGACCTGGTCACATGGGCCGCCGCGGGGCCACAGCGCCACCGGTGCGGTTGGAGGCGTTGGTGTTTCTGGGGATGACTTTGGATGTGGAGCCAGAGCTTCTGCTACAGCTGCTGTTGTTGTTGTTGTTGTTGTTGTGCGGATCTGATTGGTTGCGTCGAGGGCGGGGCCGATGCTCTGTGGGCGGGACTCTGTAGTCTTCTGAAAACAGGAACACACCTGAAGAACCGGAACAACACTGCGATGCACCGCCGACCGGTACCGGCTGCAGGTGAAGGGACAAACAGAGGGTGGTCAGAACACAGAACCGAGCATCACACCCACAAACAGAACCGTCTGATCCAGAACCACAGGCTGGACTGTCACTCAGACCGACTGGCACAGGCCCACCCAGTGGAATTATGGGTAGTGTTAATTGTTGAGTTAGGATATATGGAAGCAAAGGTCAACAGCAGGTTGGATGGTAGACGGACATCCATGAGTGTTGGTTCTTACGTCTGCGTCATGCAGGTGATCCAGGGGTTGAGGGCAGAACTAGTCAGGACCAGCCAGGCTGACAGGGCAGAGGTCACAGGTGGGCTCGGACCGCCACTGAACGTCTCGTACAAACACACTGAGATGTAAGGCATCCAGCAGATGAGTAGACACACTGCAACACAGCACAGGACAGTCAGACGACCCCTGACCCTGAACTGAACCCCTGACCCAGCAGATGAGTAGACACACTGTAACACAGCACAGGACAGTCAGTCAGACGACCCCTGACCCCTGACCCCTGAACTGAAACCCTAACCCAGCAGACAAGTAGACACACCACAACACAGCACAGGACAGTCAGTCAGACGACCCCTGACCCCTGACCCTGAACTGAACCCCTAACCCAGCAGATGAGTAGACACACTGTAACACAGCAGAGGACAGTCAGACGACCCCTGACCCTGAACTGAACCCCTGACCCAGCAGATGAGTAGACACACTACAACACAGCACAGGATAGTCAGTCAGACGACCCCTGACCCCTGACCCTGAACTGAACCCCTGACCCAGCAGACGGGTAGACACACCACAACACAGCACAGGACAGTCAGATGACCCCTGACCCTGAATTGAACCCCTAACCTAGTAGATGAGTAGACACACTGAAACAACACAGGACAGTCAGATGACTCCTGACCCTGATCTGAACCACTGACCCAGCAGACGAGTAGATTTACTACAACACAGCAGAGGACAGTCAGATGACCCCTGACCCTTAACCCTGCCTCTAAATACCCTAATACTCATGAGCCTCAGCTGCTGTCACCATGGAGACGCGGTGTCGTCTGTGTCATCGGGGCTCATCATGCCTAACCCTAACCTCACCATAATGACAGAGTCATAAAGGTAAACATGTCACAGGTTCATCCTGTCGTCATGACAACATCCACATGACTGGCCTGTCTCCCAATGTAAAGCCTCTGTTTCAGATTAATGAACAGGACCACCACTGAGGTCAAAGTTCACCACAGTGTTTCAGTATTTACTTCCTGTTATGAACTCGAACTCTAACATAAATAAAGGTTTGATGGTTTGAATGACAGCTGCATCGTCATGGTGATGTATGCAATAGTGACATCACAGGTCCTGTAATGAAGGAGGAAATGAAGTCACCGTGTCCTCGTCTAATTTAAGGATATCTGACCACACCCATCCACCAATCGCAATCTTTCTAATTAATCTGAAGGAGACCACACCCCTGCTCATGTAGTGAGTCACTGGCAATAATGAAAAATGAACAACGAACAAGAGAAAATCACTGAAAACCAAGACTTGGTGCCAAAAAAAAAAGCATCGTCAGTTTTGTGAATGATTTAAGAACAGATGAAACTGTGGATGGTTCCTCCCACCAGAGGAAACGACTAATGTTTGACCGTTTACGTCAACACCACTCAACTATTCCATCCTCCTGAATGGTTCTCAGATCTCAGTATCTATGACAGGGTTTAAAATAATCACAGTCTGGTGCCGCTGTAGTTTGAATCATTCCTGTCAACAACACAAACCTTTTCAGACCTTCACGTGGAGGAAATGACTGTTGAGTCCAGGGTGTTCAGGGGCCACGCACAGCCCATCATGACCTGAAGTGGACCAGATCATTCACGTAATAACATCATTACACAATTTGTATGTCTAACTTCTGTCTGTGTGAAACAACTAAAAAAATAAGTAAAATTTTTACATCTACCCTTTAAAAAAAAAAAAAAAAAAAGTTAAAACATAAGCAACCATGAACAAAATGAAATTTACTAAAAAACATTTTAAAAAAGTCCATTCTAACCATTCATACTATTATTTTGCCCCACCTTCACACATTTATTATAACTTACAGATCACATTGAATCAATAAATACACATAATATTTAACAACAGGCAGAATATTGTTAAAAATGCACCTAATTCACATAAAACACTAGTCTGTAAATAAACATTTTTGTGTAATTTTACCTTTTTACACTAAAACAAAAAAAATAGTAGGTTTCATTATTTGCAGTTTATTATAATGGTATTTTCTTGATCTGACCCACTTGAGATCAAATTGACCTAAAATTCTTTGAACATTTGATTGTTAATATCTTTATCATCCCCCAGGCCGGATGGGACCCATTGGTGGGTCAGTTTTGGCCCCCGGGCCACATGTTTGACACCCCTGGTTCAATCAGAACAGAAACTGAACTCACCTGAGGTGGTTACCATGACAACAGAGCTCCTCAGGTAGTTGTTGGCGGGGACGTAGAAGCAGTGCAGCTCATTGCACATGAACGTGCCCCTCCGCGCCTGTTTCCGGGCCACGTACACGATGTACCCGTACAGAGAACACATGGTGACGATGGGTGCCACAACGCCCACCCCCATCCACACCGCCACGAACGCGCGGTTCTCAGGATGGAAGTCCAAACAGCACAAATAGCGCGACTCGCTGTACACGTAGCGACCGACACCGAGCAGCGGCAGGGCGGCGTTGAGCAAAGAGAACACCCACAGCGCAACAAGTACCGAGCGGACGCGCGCCGCCGTCCATAGCCGCCGGTAGCTCAAGGCGAAGCAGATCTGGGTGAACTTGTCGACGGTGGCCCAGGTCAGAGAGTGGACGGACGACGTCTGCAGCAGCACGAACACGAAGCCGCTGCCCTGGCAGAGGACGCCGTCACCAGGGTAACCGTCCGGGCCCACCAGGCTGTTGCGAACTCCGAAGGGGATGGTGGACAGTCCGAGTGCCAGGTCGCAGAGGCTGAAGCTGAGCGTCAGGCCCAGGGTGTCGGTGCGGAGCTCCCTGTGGAGGAGGAGCAGCAGCAGCAGCAGGAGGTTCCCGCTGACCGACGCCACGCCGGACAGAAGCATCAGAGTGGCGAACAGCGTGCCCAGACCCCACGCCATCTGCAGACCCAGGACACGTCGACCCCGCAGGATCACGGCGTACCCGGTCCGGACCTGTGGAAATCTGGTAATGGCAATATTATTCATGTATTCATGTTCATATTATTCATAGAAACACATCCAAAAGACCATCAGACCAGGACTGTCAGACCATCGGATCAGACCAGGACTGTCAGACCATCGGATCAGACCAGGACCATCAGACCAAGACTGTTCTATTCAACAGGATGGTCCCAGCGTCTCAGAACCATTTGGATCATAATCACAAACACCTCTTCTTCCCTGTGCAACTGCCGCTGTTCTCCCATTTGTCGATCAGAGGAGAGGGGCGGAGTTTGAGACATTTAAAGGTGGATGAGTGCACCTTTAAGAGTTGGGGTCATAGTCCAGCAGTGGGCAGTCTGGAGATGACACCCCTGTGAGTCCTGGAGGAGGAGACCCCAGATCAACCAGGTCTGGGTCAAACAAAGGACAGGTCAGCCCCGCCTCCACCTCTGATGGACACCACCAGGACCTGGACTGGACCAGTCTGGACTCCGCCCATCCAGGAGCTTCACAACATCTTGAACCTGTGGCTGATGTCCTTAGATCTGAGAGGAACCTTCATATCAGACAGGATGCAGAGAAAAGTCCATGACCTGTTGACCCGGTGACGGTCTGTGGACCCGTTGACCCGGTGACGGTCTGTGGACCCGTTGACCCGGTGACGGTCTGTGGACCCGTTGACCCGGTGACGGTCTGTGGACCCGGTGACGGTCTGTGGACCCGTTGACCCGGTAACGGTCTGTGGACCCGGTACTGAGGAGGTTCTGCTGGAGCACTGTCTGTCGTCTGTTTGGTTCTGGTTCTCTCCCTTCACTTCTTCTTCTCCTTCTGATTTGCGTCTAAAGAACAGAGGTAAATGCAGGGGGTGTGGCCTGTGTCGGTGTGCCTCCCCAGGCGGCGTTGCCATGGCGCAGCTGTCAGTCACCTGCTGAGCCGCTGATGAGCGTGTGTGTTATCTGTGTAAACACCAGCTGAACATTCAATATCCTGAGTCTGTAATGACAGTGTACAGCTGTGTAATCATCCTCCAACTCCGCCCCCACTGACTCACCTTTACTCGTCTGTGGTCATGTGACACGCCTCAGATGTGAAGGAACCCTTTTGTTTGTTTGTTTGTTTGTTTTGCAGCACAACGCCCCAATCCCTCAGGGTGGGCGCGGCGCCATCCAGTTCGTCACCCAGTACCAGCACGCATCAGGGCAGAGACGCATCCGAGTGACCACCACGGCCAGGAAGTACGCTGCACGCCAACACGTTAACACAGACACGCCGGTGCCCTGACCTCTGACCTGTCATTAACTCCTCCTCTTCCTGCAGCTGGGCCGACGCCCAGACTCAGATCCAGAGCATCGCGGCGTCCTTTGACCAGGAGGCGGCCGCCATTTTGATGGCCAGGCTGGCGGTTTACCGCGCCGAGACGGAGGAGGGGCCTGACGTCCTGAGATGGCTGGACCGCCAGCTGATCAGACTGGTAAACAATAAACAACAAACAGACTGATCAGACTGGTAAACAACAAACAATAAACAACAAACAGACTGATCAGACTGGTAAACAACAAACAATAAACAACAAACGCTGATCTAAATATAGATCTGTTGATAAATGTTGTTACCGTAGTTCAGTTTGTGTATTTATAAATATGTTTATTTGTAAACTAACATGTGTTTTTGTTTTATTTTAGTGCCAGAAGTTTGGAGATTATCATAAAGACGACCCCAACTCCTTCAGGTTCTCAGAGACCTTCTCCCTGTACCCCCAGGTGACCGCCGCCCACACCAGGCCATGGTGACCCACCAGTTGACCTGTTGACCCATTTGTTGACCTGTTTTTGTTGACCTGTTGACCCATTTGTTGACCTGTTGCCCCGTTGGTTGACCTTTTGTGTTCCAGTTTATGTTCCACCTGAGGCGTTCTCCGTTCCTCCAGGTGTTCAACAACAGTCCAGATGAGAGTTCCTATTACAGACACCAGTTCAACAGACACGACCTGACCCAGGCCCTCATCATGATCCAGCCTGTCCTCTACGCATACTCCTTCAACGGCCCCCCAGAGGTACAGGGTCCACACACACCCGGTCCACATAGACCCAGTCTACATACGAGGACCTGGTCTGTGTAGACCTGGTCCACATAGACCTGGTTCTCGTAGCCCTGTTCTGATCTGTTGGTGTGTCTCTTCAGCCGGTCCTGTTGGACAGCAGCAGTATCCTCCCAGACCGAATCCTGCTGATGGACACGTTCTTCCAGATCCTCATCTATCATGGAGAGGTAGGTCTGGTCCCCCTCCCCTCACACATGTGTGTTTCCACATGGTTCCAACATGTGTGTGTGTGTGTGTGTGTGTGTGTGTGTGTGTGTGTGTGTGTGTGTGTGTGTGTGTGTGTGTCAGACGGTGGCGCAGTGGAGGAAGGCGGGCTACCAGGACATGGCCGAGTACGAGAACTTCAAACACCTGCTGCAGGCGCCGGTGGACGACGCCCAGGAAATACTGCACACACGCTTCCCCATGCCCCGATACATCGACACAGAGCACGGAGGCAGCCAGGTGACACGCCCACGGACACACCCACAGACAGAGACACGCCCACGGATACAGACACATCCACTGACACACCCACAGATAGACACAGACAGACACGCCCACAGACACAGAAACACCCACAGAGACACACCCACAGAGACAGACACACCCACAGACAAGGACATACCCACAGGTTCTGATGACAGACAGACAGACAGACAGACACAGAGCAGCTGTACAGTTCTGAGGGGGGGTTATGGTTCTCCAGTCAGCGTTTGGGCTTGTATTTGGCTGGTTCTGCTGGTTCTTGTGGTTCCGATGGTTCTGCTGGTTCTGATGGTTCTGCTGGTGTGTTTCAGGCCCGTTTCCTGCTCTCTAAGGTTAACCCCTCCCAGACACACAACAACATGTACGCCTGGGGACAGGTAAGACTGACCTTTGACCTCACACAGCTGATACAGTTAACCCAGAACAGGTTCCGTTTGGTTCTTCTGGACTTCAGAGCACGGACTTTGGTTCTGATGATTTGTTTAGTTTGTTACAGTTTTATTCAACTTGGCTGTAAATTTGTCAAAGGCCATTTTTCATCTGTTGAATATAAGAACAGAACTAAAACCACTGACTGTGTCAACTAGAGGCATTAACTACCCATCAGTATGAGTTAACTATCTGCCATATGAGTTAACTACCTGTCAGTATGAGCTAACTACCAGTCAGTATGAGTTAACCACAATCATGAGTTAACCACCCATCAGTATGAGTTAACTACCCATCATGAGTTAATCACCTGTCATGAGTTAATCACCTCTCAGTATGAGTTAACTACCCATCAGTATGAGTTAACTACCCGTCAGATGAGCTAACTACCTGTCATATGAGTTAATTACCCGTCAGATGGGTTAACTACCTGTCAGTATGAGCTACCTACCCGTCAGATGGGTTAACCTCTCCTTCTGTTCTCTAGGACTCTGGAGCTCCGATCCTGACAGATGACGTCAGTCTACAGGTTTTCATGGATCACCTGAAAAAACTGGCCGTGTCCAGCGCCACCTGACCTCTGACCCCTGACCCCTGTGCATGCTGTTTGCCTGTGTTTTGCTGCCTTCGCTCTATGAACCGGCTTCATCCAGTCAGATTCAACTTGAATTCAAGGACGTGCCCACCCTTCATGTTTAGGTCATTCCTCCCGGTCAAAGGTCAACAGCAGCATTTTAGGACGTTTGATTTGGAGGAATTCTGTTTGTACGCTTTAAGACTTAAGTTTATTTAGGAAAGAACAAATGGATGGAATTCAAAGTCCTTTAAACTTCTTCACACCGTTTCCTCCAAACATGCAGACCAACAAACTCAATTTAAAAAGTCTGACAGATGACCTCTGACCTCAGCTGACCTCTGACGTCAGGTGAGTGGAGGTCACCTGAACAGAGGAAACTGACTCCAACTGTCGACTGGTCCTTCAACCAATCACATTTCAGATGTTCGTGGTGTGTTTGGAGGGTGCACTTCCTGTTTCCTCCTGCGGGGGGGGGGGGGATCCATTTGTTGGTTCTTGTTTATTTTCAAACACTACATCATGTTTCGTTGTTTCCATATTTCTAATAAAACTGCTGCCAATGACTCCGCCCTCGTCATGTGATCAATAAGTTTCTTTGACAAATTTAATGACGAACTCTAAACTTCAAAACTTAAAAGACGGAAAACTAACGGACGGACCTGGAGCTGATGGAAACCTGGAACTAGAAGACCGGCGCCGGATGCCTCCTCAGACCGACCAGAACCGACCGGAACCAGGATCTGACGCTGAAAGGATGGAATTGGATTGGACACGTGCAGGTCTGTAAAATGGATCAAATGTGTCAAATGTTCCTGTCTCAGTCGATTGTATTTTCTAAAACATAAAAGGATGAATCTCTAAAAAAAACCTGATGGATGTGCGTTTTCTTTGTGTTTTGTCTTTTTTTTTTTTTTAAGGTGCTCAATGTGAAACATGTCGATGTTGTGAGTGTGTGATATGCAGTGTCCGTGTTTTGGGATTTCATAAACTCTACTCACTAGTGCAGCTAAAATGTTTCATGTGAGAGGCACGTCCCAGAAATTGGACAGCTTGATGGGTGGAAGCCCCGCCCTCTGCTCCTATGATTCCACACACAACCTTTCAGCTGGTCAACTCTGAACTCTGAACATAGACGTAAACGTAGACGTAAACATAGACTTAAACATAAGCGTAGATATAGACATAAACCTAAACGTAGACTTAATCGTAGATGTAGACGTAATCATAGACGCAAGCATAGGTGTAAACAAAGTAAGCGTAGATGTAACCATAAACGTAGACATAAAAGTAGATGTAAACGTAGACTTAAACGTAAGCGTAGCCATGAACATAAATGTAAACCTAAACATAGGTGTAAGCGTAAAAGTAGACTTAGATGTAAACATAGACTTAATCGTAGACATAAACATAGACTTAATCGTAGACATAAGCATAGGTGTAAACGTAGACGTAAATGTTGACGTAAATCAACGCCTTACGTCGTCTCAGCCAATGGGGTGCGGGTGCAGAAGTACATCCCCGCCTACATATCTAATAATCACTGAGAGTGCACTCCAGTTGACCAATTAGATTTCTGAGCAAAGTTATGAATCTTTGATTGACAGCGTATTTGACCAATCACGACAGACTAAACCAGGGGTCTCAAACTCATGTAGTTCAGTTCCACATTCAGCCAAATTTGATCTGAAGCAGACGGAACCCAAAAAATAATACCATAATAATATATAAATAAATACAACTCCAAACTTCCCTCTATGTTTTAGAGCAAAAAAAAGTAAAATTCTACCATAAAAATGTTTCTATCTACAAACTATCCTTTGATTCAATGTGAATAACATGAACAAACTGACATTTATGAAGAAAACAAAGTTCAATTTGAACAATATTCATCTGAGTTTAT
>JAPTGZ010000016.1:26900317-26917026 GCA_029814645.1 Fowleria isostigma | reverse complement strand
ATTTACACATGTTCATTATAACATACAGATCACAGTGGATCTACAAATACACAAAACATTTAATAACAGGCAGAATATTGGTAAAAATGTGCTTGTTTTTCTGAAGACTTTTAGGTTATTCACATTTTTTTGTGAAAGGATAGTTTATAAATGTCAACATCTTTATGTAAGTTAACTTTTTTTTTTTTTACACTAAAACAAGTAGAAAATGTGTTAATCATTATTTAAAGGTCATTCTGATAGTATTTTACTGGTCTGACCTACTGTAGATCATATTGGCCTGTACATCCTTGATTTTAATATCTCCGGTGTCATTTTGCAAATTCATCCCACCGGCCAGATTGGACCTTTTGTTGGACTGGATTTGTTCCCCGGGCCGCATGTTTGAGACCCCTGATCTAAACCTTTAACACAGCCACGTCATGCTTCTGTGACACATTCAGCACAAATATTAACTTCACTGAATTTTAACCACTATCACAGTCTATAATAAGGGTGTTGTTTTTAAAGAAACGGTTCACAATTAGTACTTGTAAACCCCCTGTCTTAAGAATTTATTTGTTTTTGTCAAATCTAAGTGAATTCACAGTCCTCTTATTTTTCTTTCTTTTGTAGGAGCTGCTTTGAGTTGCTGCTGTCTGTGCCTGAAAATGAAATCCCATATGAAGCCTGGGTTCAGTTCCACCACTCTGTACAGGTACATGCAACCGTGTCAAAACGGAGCTGACATTTACTAAAAACAAAATTGTGCGTTGGGCAGAGATTGTAACAGAGCTTTTAGCTGAATGTTGATAAGCTGGGGTTTATATCTGTAATTGTCGACAGCAAAGTCAAAATCGTTAACATCAGAGTAGCTCGCAGCTGTTGCAGCTGTGACCGAGTTTATTTTCAGTCAGCATTAATCACCATTAAACTGTGTTCACAAAATAAGTTTGGAAATTTATGTAACTATATGAACTCTGTCTTCAAGTGGTTAATTTGTAAAACTCTTAGGACAGCTTTAGGAGCATCACTTCTGCCTCTGTTGGACAAAACGTGTTTGTTTTTTTTCTTTTTTCTAATTTTCATGATTCTTTTGCTCATATAACTCTTAAATTTGTTGTGTTTTGCAGATTGCCCATGATAATTTGTTAGAGTATGGAAGCACAGACCTCCAAGCCCTGCTCCAGATCACAGGAGAAGGAGGAGCATGGAGTAATCCTGTCCTCACATCTCTCCTCACCGGCCAACCCACCAACTCGGAAGAAGGTGGAAGTCTATTTAACTTGGCTAGCTCTTTTCTTTATTTGTCTGTGTATGTGTGGAAAGTGCATCAACATTCTGTGTAATTTTTAGTTAAAACCATACTGGCCTTGCTAACCGGACTTTTATTGTGAATTCTGTCTGCAGTTGATGCGTACATCAGCTTGGAGGGTGAGGGCTTCATGGAGATGCGAGTGAAGCACCTGGAGAAGATGGGCGAAGTAGCCAAGGCGGTGGTTCTGGCCAAAGCGTGCACTGAATGCAGCTTTATTTCAAACCAAGCTACTTTTCGTCAAACATATGTCTCTCTGCTTTGTCATCTGCTGCCCAATGAAGAAGCCATCATAGAGGTATTACAACTCTTCTGTATCTCGTATCTGTATCTGTTTTGCTTCACGAAATTGAATGTTAGAGGGGAATTGTGCATGACCTTGATAAATGCAGCAGCGTATCTAAACAAAGTGGCTGCAGATCTGTGGCTTTCTTGAAAAAACTGCTCAAGAGTATCTCAAAAAATAAAAATGAAAGTAGTATCCTATATTCTGTATGTAATGGTCACAGATCTGCATGTGATTGTATCTCTCTCTCTCTCACACACACACACACACACACACACACACACACACAAACAAACAAGCTCCTATGTTCTTGAGGCTGTGTACTATCGTTTAACTATATCAGAAGGCATGTGTTAATGGGAGGATGCATACAGCTGATTGTTATATCTCATAGTCACAGCAGCATGTACTCTCACTTATCAGCTGCACACCACTTTTCTCATTTCCAAAAATAGCGCTCCAAATTCAAATGCAAATTAAGCTTCCTACCTATAAATGGAAGATGCGGATTTTTCTGTGTTCAGCTATTTCAGTGTATCTTTAGAATTCATCATGTCTAAGTGACATAATACTATTGTTTTATTGCACCAAACAACTCTATAGTCATAAATATATATTACCTGGAACATTAACTTCAGAAGTTTTGTTCTGTTTTGCTACTAATGTATGGTTTTATAAGTATTGCTTTGAAACGCTGATGTGTTAGCTCATAGTTTGGTGTCGTTTTTTTTTTTAATTTTCATCCACAGGCCAACTCCTTAAGTCTGTTTTAGTGTCCTGCTTTCACAGCTGCTGCAGGATTCTTTTGTATCATTGTCGTTTGAAGGTGGTTTGCTTTACCCCTCACAAATGCTTAATTACAGCTTCAAGAAATAACAGTTGATTTCACCTTAGATCAGAAGTGTCTCACATGCGGCCGGGGGCCAAATCTGGCCTGCCGAAGGGTCCAATCCGGCCCGTGGGATGAATTCGTGAAATACAAACGTTACACTAAAAATATTAACAGTCAGTGGCATCAAAATCATTTTAATTCAGGTTCCACATGCAGATCAATATGATTTCAAGTGAGTCAGGCCAGTAAAATACTATCATAATAACCTAGAAATAATTACAACTACAAATTTTTTCTTAATTGTAAAAAAATAGAATTACACAAAAGGTTTACATTTACAAACTATCATCTCACAAAAATTGTGAATAACCTGAACAAATGTGAAATCAACCTGAAATGTCTTCAAAAGAGATGTAAATGCAATTTTACCAATATTCTGCTCATTACTAAATGTTTTGTGTATTTGTAATAGAAATGTAAGTTGTAACACACATGTAAAAATGATAAACTGATGAATTGAGGCAGAATTTTGTTAAAATTGCACGTTATTCTTAAGACATGTCAAGTTGTTCATATTATTCTGCTTTTTAAGGAAACATAGAATGTTAACATGATAATATAATTTAACTTTTTTTCACTGTTACTATTTTACTGTTCCAGCCCATTTGGGATCATATTGGGGGGAATGTGTGGCCCCTGAACTGAACTGAACTGAACTGAAATGAGTTTGATACCCCTGCCTTAGATTGTTGCATAACAGTTAATAATTTCTAATTTATTACAGAGGTGAATCAGAATTTTACATATGCTAGGATTCATTGGAAATGTTTTCTAAATATCTCTGCTTTATATGAATTTCACCAACAGATATCCAGACTGGACTGTAAGGATGTGCTGGAGATCACATGTAATTTGGAGACAGAGGGCGAGGAGAATACAGCCTTTATCTTGTGTACAACTTTCCTCACACAGCAGCTACAGCAGCAGAGCCTTTACTGCTCCTGGTGAGTATGGCCTAAGGAGGGACCACTCTGTCCGCAGTCAAACTTTTATATTAATGTTTTTTGCAAGTAGTAGTATGTCGTATGCATCTAATAAAATACATCTTTTTTTTTTTTCTTTTTTTTTTATAACTATGTCAGACTTGGTTAAGGGTGTGTTCATTCATTTATTGTGACTTGACTCTTTTTTTTCTTTTTCTTTGACCCATAGGGAGTTGACTCTGGTGTGGAGCAAACTTCAGAGGAGGATTGACCCCTCTCTGTTGTCATTTCTTGAACGATGCCTTCAGCTGGGTGCCATTGCTAAAACAGTCTACCATTTGCTTTATCTGGTCCGAGTCATTCAGACAGAGGTGAGCCTAACAACTTAATGCTTCTCTTTTAACGCTGGACTTTACTTCATATTCACCCATGAGGCAAGAAATGTAGATTTTTGCAAAACAAAATAAACAAACCTGTCAAAAATGTTAATAGTAACACTTTACTTTAAGGGTGGAATATCACAGGCAAGAGCACAAATGTAATGTTTATTCTTTAAAACAAGACGGCAAAAAGACTGTATGTGATGTGTGTGCAGAGAGCAGCATTTGATTAGATATGCTTGTTTTAAAGCCACAACACTAAACTCCATGGATCTGGCTTGTGGTTTTTTATTTGCATTTCCTTCAAACGCCAGAGTAATTTAATCCAGTAGCAGACTTTAAAAAGCTTTTGATTGACAATTATTATTTTAAGACATAATGGAAGACAACAGTGTGTGCTGTTAACAATCTTGTGTTTTCTTAAACTTTGAGGCAGCAGATGTGGATGGTTAGCCAACGAAAAGTAGTTATTTTTACTCAGACCTGAAAGATTGCTTTCAAACACTGACTTAAGTGGGGTACATATATAAGGATTTTCTAAGTCTGAAGAGATTTTTTTTAATCTGTTACAGACCCCACACATGAAGATAAAAAATCAGGCATTGAACAGTTTTGATGGTACTCTGTGTGGTATGCTCTGATGATCACAGTGCAGCACACAGATAAAGACTCTGTCTCACCACCGATTTAGAATCTAGTCCTCCAAGACACAAATCTTGCATGATAAAACATGATCTGACAAAAACGAAGAAGAGGAAACATAGTAACAACAAGAAAGCACAGGGTGCTATGGGTATATATGTGTGGGTGCATTCTGTAACTGCTGTAATGACCATAACTGGTGTTAACGAAGTGAAACCCCAAGTGAAACTTAACACGCTTTGAATGTCCAACTTCTGGCCTTTATGCCTCTGTTGGATCGCTGGAGTTTGCACGAAATTTCAACACTTTCTAAATTGTATCCACCGGGCCAGGTCGGCCATGCTCATTTTTATTTACACCTACTTTGTTGTTCTTCCATCAGCTTGCTTCTTGATTGGCTACATTTCGTTCCATGTCACAATTCACAGAGCCATGACTTGGGAGTCAATAAATATCCCCACACACAAAGATTTTTGAGCAATTGTTGGCGCCGACCTGTTTTGGAGATAATTATCAGGACAAATTCATTCTTGATGCACCTCAAACCACAGGATATTCTTATAAGGTGTAAAATAATCTCATGTTTGACAAAACAGCCTGATTATCTTTAAGTGTGTACCCTGCTTTATTGCCTCTACTAAACAATGTCATCAGTACCTTTATTTTTTTAGTTTGGGGTAGAATTGTTGAGTGCTGATTCTATTATTTACAAAGTTTAAAACATGTACTTCTTTGACAATTGCCTTATGATCTTCATATTATCTTTTCAGGCAGAGGAGCTGGGTGTAGCTCCCTCAGTGGAACTCTGCGTGAAGGCTCTTCAACTTCCAAAGCAGGATGACTCAGACACAAGAATCTCTGTCTGCAAGACCGTGTCCTGCCTTCTCTCAGATGACCTGGAAGTCCTGCGTGCCTGCCTACTCACAGAGTTCCTGCTCGGACCCAGTCAGGAGGTCTTCAGCTGCCTTGAGGAGCTGTATTTGCGCCCAGACGACAAGTACGACGAGGAAAGCGAGGTCATTCCTAACTCACTACGTTGTGAGTTGCTGTTGGCGCTGAAATCCTACTGGCCTTTCGACCCTGAATTCTGGGACTGGAAAACTCTGAAGCATCACTGCATCTCCCTTCTAGGGTTAAAACCAGAGTCTGAAGGAGAAGAAGAGGAGACCGTAGATGCACAGGAGAAGGTTAAACATGAGCCATTAGAAAACCCAGTGAAAGTAGACCACGAGCACCAAAAGAAGTTTAATGGAAGTCTTGAGAGTAACGAGCAGGAGGACAAAAAGGGCTCTAGTAAAGTAGCAGAAGTTCAAGCGGAATCAGAGGTAAAGAGGCTTAAATTCAGCTGTCAGATCTGTAAGAGGTCTGTCACTGACTCCCAACTTGTTCATCATTCCAAAAGACATGCAGAGGACAGCGTCCATCCATGCCCCGTCTGCTCGGAAAGATTTAAGAGCAGAAAGGATCTCGTTTCCCACTTGAAACGGCACATTCAGAAGGAAGGTCAAACAAAGCCAAACAAAAACAATGTAAAATCCGAGGATTTTCAGAAACCGATCGATGAGGATGATGATATTGAACCAGGAGAGATCACCATTGACCCTTCTTTAATGCTGTATTACAAATCCACACATGATCCGGATGTGCTCCATCACATTGTCCAGCAAGCCAAAAGTGGCAAAGTGAAGCGTGCCGACGACGACGAGTATATAACGTTTGATTACATCGACCGTCACTTCAAGCTGCAGAACAGGGATGACTATCCGTGCCCCGGAACTGGTTGCACCAGAACTTTTAAACACTCAAAGTACTTATATGTCCACTTGAAGTCAGAGCACAAAGGTGACGAGAATGTAAAATACTTTCACCAAATGAGAGACAGGCGGGAGAAGTGTGTCTTTTGTAGGCGCCATTTTGTTTCAGCTTACCACCATCGCAAACATCGTAGGGTTCACTATGGTGATTATCCATACATGTGTGTGGTTATGGGATGTGGCGCTAAGTTTGCTACTTCCAATGAACTTGTAACACACAAACAAGTGCATGGTTTTCAGCTCAACTACCAGTGTGAACTCGATGGCTGTTATATCACTTACTCCGACTTGGGGCAGATTTATCACCACGAAGCACAACACTTCAGAGATGCAGCTTTTACCTGTTCTGGACGCGAATGTAAAAAATACTATTTCTCCAAAAAAGAATTCATAGAGCATTTATCAACACACAACATAACCTTCACTGAAGCAGACTTTGAAGCTCAGAGGAAGGCCAAACGGAAACTTCTGAAGGCTGTTAAAGAAGTGCCGGCAGTTCAAAATAAGTCTGGTGATCCAGAGTGGATTCCGAACGGCGAAGTCATTAATTCTTCGAGTTCCATGTCACATATGCCCGTATCTGAACACAAGGAAGCCAAAAGTACCTTGGTGGCTGTGTGTTTCGATGGAAGTAAATTCACTTGCGGGTTTGAAAAGTGCGGTATGACGTTCACTAGAGCCAGAGATGTCCAGAGGCATCTGAAATGTGCCCACCCAGAACACCTTAAACTGGAAAACAAAGAACACAAGCACGACAAGGAACACAAACACGACAAGGAGCGGGGATCAAAGTCAAAGGGGATAAAGACTGAAAGCGAAGGAGGCACTGAGGAAAAGGGAAAAAACGAACAAGCTCCTCTTTCGTCTGTGGAGGCGGGAAAAGAAAAAAAAGCATCTAGTCATCCCAAAAACAGCGAGACAACCTCGTCATCTGCTGCAAAAAATGATGGTTTGAAAGAAATTCTCATAGGGCTCAGTAAACTGAACCTCAATTCTCCTGAGTCAAGTGAGCCCCCTGACCCCATCCCAGAATCTAATGCATCTCAAATAGCTCTCCACCAAGCAATCATGGAAAAGCCGCCTGTCGTATTACTTCAGAAGAGAATTCCACAGCAACATGAAGAACAGGTGAACCTCAGGCTCGAACAAACATCGACGACTGATGATGAAGGTCATTGTCTGGAATCACTCGCCACTGCCAAGCCTTATATCTGCGAGATGAAGGGCTGCGGTTTCAGGACTGCACAGAGTTACAGCTTACTGCGCCACTACAACACCAAGCACGGCCGTACCGTCGAACAGGCTAAAAGACTGACTTCTTTGAAAACGACATCGTTTAAGCCTTACGTGTGCCAGCTCTGCTCCAAGAGTCACAGGCAGAAAAATGTGTTGAGGGCTCACTATATTCAAATACATAACCTAAGCGAGACGATGGTGGACAAAATAAGCTGCGCGTCGGTAAAGAATGAGGGGAACAAAGCCACAGATGCTGCAAAGGATCCGTCTCAGCACTTAATGAACCATTCTCTCAAACCGAAGAAGAAAGAAACCCCCAAGACTCCGCCACCCGCGAGAGAAAATGGACAAAACTTTGACAATCATTCTCTGTCCGAAGAGGAAGGAGAGGACGAAGCAGCAACAACAGAGCAAAGAAAAAACGAGGAAAAGGGGGAAACCGAGGATGGGACCACACCGCAGGTTAGAACCACACAGCAGCTTAGAACTACAAGACGCCTAGTAGCCAAAAGTAATCTCTGCTATATCCTGGATAAATTCAGTAAACCTTTTCATTGTGTAGCAAAAAACTGTGATGCAGCTTTTTCCACCCAGGGAGGCCTTGTGCGCCACCTACAGTTGGTACATCATTATAACCGCTCGCAGCTTTTATTGGAACAAGACTTCGACATGCCACACGGCCCAGAAGTCAGAAAAGAACCTGCCAAGAAAAGACATCCCCAAAATTCGGACGAACCTCAGCCACAGTTCAAATGTCACTTCGCCAACTGCAGCGCTGTCTACCACCTTAAAAGCAGCTTAGTACGCCACACCCGCGACGTCCACTCGCAGCCGCCGGGATTAATACGGTGCAAGTTTGAGGGGTGCACGAGAGTTTTTAGTCATGACGATGCACTTAAAAAGCACGTACTGTATAGCCACTGTGAGTATTATGATTCTCTAGTGGTACGTCTACAGAGCACTCATAAAAAGTCAATTACTGGATGCCAAAAGAAGCTTATAGTTACTCCACAGAGTCCTCAGAAAGAAGAACCCGGATCACCCAACACGCAGAGTATGAGGTCGAGTCCCAAGCCTGAGGTAACAGCCCAATTGCTGGAAATAAGCAAGAAGGAGCCCGAGGGTACCAAATTGCCAAGAGAAAGAAAAAGTAAATCATATGCCTATGACCATTTTGTGTTCAGGTCACATGAAGAGGCGTTACAAATGTGCCAAGACCGTTGTTTGCGCGTGGCCTACCCGTGTATGGTCCAGGACTGCGATTCAGTGGTCACGTACCTCAAGAGCTTGCACCGTCACTATTTAAATGTCCATCGCATGCGTCGGGAAGATCTTCTGAAATACGAAGATAAGCTTGTTTATAACGCCGAGCAGTTGGAAGAGCTCATTCAGAGGAAGTCGGCAAGGCCCACCGGTGCATGTAGTCCTAACGGAGTTCTCAAAATGGAGTACCAGGCAGAGCTGGAAAACACAGGGGGGCAGCCCACACCCATGAGCCTTCACAATATCAAATCGGAAATGCCAGATGAGGATAACCATGACCCGCTGGGATTCCCCGAGGAGGAAGAGCAGGAGCAGCCACCTGTCGAGAGAAACGCAGTTCTCGTGGGAGCAGATGAGGTGTTGTACGGCGAACCGAGCACCGGAGGACCTACCGAAGATCCAGCTGTCGTAATGCAGGAGGAGAGATTAAGCTTGGAAAAAATCAAACCTCTTCTGCGTCCTCTCACTGTTGATCTTTCGCCCCCTTGCTCGCTGCGCTTAACTCCCGAGGAGGGTTTTCAAGATAACAAAGATGGCATTAAACTGTTGAACGGGTCGGCCCCTTTGCCCGCCCCTCCTGTCCGCCAGCCCCTGAAGCGCAAAAACGAACTGCCTGAGCAGCCGTCGAACTTGATGGACGCTCAGCCTCACTGCCCCTCCCCACGCTCTTTTGACATCGCCGCTTACAAGCCCATTGGCTTCGAGTCCTCCTTTCTGAAGTTCATACAAGACAGCTCCCCAAAAGAAAACAACGGACCCTGCGCAAAACGGCGGGATTCTTTCCGACGCAGTTGTTCTGTCAAGGAGAACAACCAGTTGGGAGTCTCGCACGCCCGCGGCCGACGCACTCATTCCCCACTGCTGAAGCCCCACGCAATGACGGGGGACTTCACGTCAATCCAAAACTTGAAGTCCATCTTGGACGAAGCTCTGGCTGGGTGTGGGGACCTGGCTATCAAGCAGCTGCAGTACCTCAGACCTGTTGTAGTTCTGGGCAGACCCGTGTGCACCACCACCACCACCGCCCTGCCAGACCTGTTCCCAACAGACACCAACAGCAGCAAACTGCTTCTCGGAAGTTAGTTTATCCAAGCACCTTCTTACATGGCTTTGGCAAATGACTTTGTATTTTCACAAGCTGTGTACCAGTATTTTTCTTTTTCCAAAAATGATAATAGTATTATTGTTTTGCGGTTTGTTTGTTTTTTATTTTGCCAAACTGAAGAATTATATTAGCATAGAATAAAAGCAAGCTTAAAAAGCGCACACTCAAGTTAATTGTTTTTTAGACATCTATCTACATTAAGATAACACTTAAAACATGATCTCACTAGTGTATATACTGTAGTTTCTGCGGTAAATGTACAGATTTTCAGATTGCTAGAAATGGTCAGTAGCGTATTGCAAAGCCTTTCACTTAAGTGAAAATGTGACAAAACATTTCCTTCCTCCAGAGTTCTTTAGGAATATGTTTGGTTATTTTTCACCTCAGTTTATATTCTGTCAGTGTTGGGGTGCAGTGGACAGATGTTGGCAGATATGTATGTAACACTTTCTAATAAAATAAATGTGGTAACAAATATAAAGGCCTTTACATTCTGAACTGTGCAAGTGGCTTTTTTTTCCCCCATACTATGGAAGTCATGTTGAAATTATGTCTTTGTATCATGTAGAGATAAGTGATAACAGGATGTTGCAACAGTGCAGGAAAGGGTCCGTTAACGGTTACAGATTAACTGTGATTGTTGCTCCCAGTGTTGAAAGTGTTATTTACTTTTGCAAAGGGGGGCACTTAAAAATGTGTATTTACAGTACAGATATATGGTAAAGAATAATATAATTTAAGTGATAAACTTAGTTCATAACGAATGCAACCAATTTGATAAACGTAGTATTTCCAAGGAGTAGTTTATTTGTCAAGATATAGTACTTAGTCAGACACTCTGATTTTGTACTTTCTAGTGTACATGTTATCAACACCCCATGTATTTATGATACATTTCATTAACAATCATAAATTGATAAAATCTGCCAAGTATTGTTTCATTCTGTCAATGTCAAAACTGGATATGTCAGTGAAATAAGGCTCCTCGAAATGCATCCAGTGCATGACATGTTGAAATTGTCAGTGATTTAGTTGTTTCTTACATAAACTAAAATGATGTGCATTTGTGTGTCTGATGCAGCCACATTTTGAAACGCATAAATTTTTCCGCAAATACAGTCAGAAAAAAGTATTAGATAATCATTAGTCATTATTTTTACTATTTGAGTGTAAAAAGGGATAAGGTGCAGCAGATACTAAATTAACCACCTAAAAGCTGAAATAGTTTGCAGCTCTGCACTATTTTACATAAATTTGGCTTGGATGTTGCATCTGCAGTTATAGAAAAACTTATTAGACCAAAAAAAAAAAAAAGATGCAATCTACTAACTCCTGTGTATCATGACTAAAAAGGAAACATGGAATGTGTAAAAACACTTTTTGTCAGTTCTATGTCATAGATATTGATGTAAGAACCTATGTGATTGTAGTTATTAAAAAAACAGAAAATAGATATCAGCTCTGAAATTTGACTAATTTGAGATATTTTTGTTATTTGTCCAAAAGAATTTGCCTTAAGTTGTACTGGACATCAAAATGAACAAGAACTTGAAGAAAACAGGATGGTCATATTTTTTTTCAGTGACTGTAGTTTATGATATTTGAGGTTGATTACAATGTTAAGGGTGTCTTCTTTTTTCCATTAATGTAGATATCAGCTGCTCCTTTGTCCAGTGTATAAAGCTCTGTGCAGGTTGTAGTTTTTTAAAAGAATATTTTGTGTCACTGGTGAACTTTTCTATTAAGTGTGTGTAAACAGATGGCAGTGCACACAACCTGTTGACATGGAGGTCTGCAACAAATGAAAACAGGAACCAATGAATGAAAGAAGGCAAATATGACAAACATTTCATTTTTGCGCTTTAGTTCCTGAATTAACTATCTGCACCATTTTCTGAAATAAATGTCAACCAATGAACAGAGAATAATGAATACATATTTCTATAAGTTATGTCAAAACCATGCATTGTATAACTTAGACACAGGCCTTTTTATTAGCAGGTATTTTAGACATTGGGTGTGGCAAATTACAATGCAGGCTCATAGCGCCACCTAGAAGCTGCAAGATTTCATTTATAGTTCAGGATTCAGTAGTTCTTCACGTACTCCCACTTCCAACTCTCGTATGTTTTTAGTAAAATTGTAATGCTGTCATTAAACAAATATTTATTTGGAAAATAAATGTATCAGCAATTGTTAGTTATCCTCATTAACGTTTTAAAGCAAGACACTCCAGGTGAAAAGGGTAAAATAAAAAAAAAAACACCATGAAACTTGCTCAGTTGATTACTTACCACGAATGGAAATATTGTGTTGCAAGTTTTTAAAAATTGTATGATTAATTATGCAAATTAGGCATTATCTCATTAAATATGTGTGCTTTTGCTCATTTTTTGGTAGATCTAAACATAAAGGCAGGTGGAAAATATTTTTTTTCCAGTTTGTTTAGATTCAAGATTAAAAAAAAAAACTACAGAGAGATTTCAGGATACTGCATTTAAGGATTTTCAGGATCTGCATTACCTAGGAAATCAAAATATGCTGTCTATAGTTTTAAGAAATCAATTTTTGCCATACACACACACACACACACACATATATATATATGTATATTTAAAAAAAAAAAATAGCATAAAATCAGGCCAGGAATGATTTATTAACGAATCTGTAAATATCTTCAGAATACTGCTGAGTATACAAGTGTTCTATTGGAGAATAACAAAAAACCCATTTTTGACGAAACGACATTTAAAGATTTAAATAGATTAATGTATTTCTATGGGAAACAACAGCTGAAAAACACAGTAAATGCTCAGGCCCTTAGTAATAATATAGAATATTTCAAGTTCATGACGCGTCGGAATGATAACTTCTTGGTAAATTCGGGCAAAACTAACTGCCACAAGTAAACAAACTGTAATAAAACATTACATATAATGTATATGTTCGACATTTTCTTTATAGCAGCTGGAAAGAACACACATTGAAGGAGTAAACTAGCCCAAAACCTCAAAATTGACCACTGCATTAAAAAAATCAATGTTTTTGTCTGCCTTGTTTCACTTTAATTAGAGTTACATACGCAAACCTATCGACCTCCTATCTCATTACGGATTTTAATTACACTAAAAAAAAGGATTTCATTATTATTATTTGTCACAAAATACTAACCACCGGTGCGGAACTAACGTCGGGTCATTTGTTTCACTGGGGGCTGAGTTATTTGCCGTACTTCACCGACAGGCTCGCATGAATGGAATATTACCTGTAAAAATTCTGGAATCAGAAATGGAAACTGGATACAAAGATTTACAAGTTTACATTTTTAGTCAGTATCTGTAGATTAAAAGTGGGAGCGGCTTTGTCTTTGTTTAAGTTGAAGGTGTCGTATGTTTGTTTGTGTGAAGCGGAAGCTAGGTAGCCGCTAGCCTGAAACTACCAGTCAGGCTCCATTGACATCCCTGTTAGCCTGCTTAGCTAGTCAGCCTCCTTTTACACAACATTAGCCAAAAACACAGCTAAGATGCTGGACCTCATATTGGACCTCCCGGTGGAAAAACAGATATTTTATGCTGTTTTGGGTTTTTCATGGACGGTGTATTTATGGGAGGCATACCTTGCTCACAGACAGGTAAGTTCACCTTCACTCTGTTCGAGAAGTTACCGCTTTGACATTAAATCGTGAAGTTAGTTGGTTTAACAAATGAGTAACCGTTATTTAATGATCTAAAGGAAGATTATTCAAAACCAGTATAAATAAGGTGAAAAGATGAGCATTAGATTATTATTAGAATATTATATATTAATAGAATTTGAATGTACATTTACAGTTATTTGACATGAGTTCTTTTTTCACAAAGTATGGTGAAATCACCATGAGATGGCATTTTGGTAACTTCTTACTGAGCTAAGTGTATTTCCTCTAGATAACGAAATTAACATGTAAGATAAAGTCATAAACAAATGTGATATATACATAGTTTTTCTCTCCTTTAAACAGTTTTGTAACAAATAGTTTCATTAGATATATATATTTTTTTGAGTAGATCTCGCAAAGATAGCTGGGAACATTACGATATTTTTTAAAAAACTACATATTTCACACACACACACACACACACACACACACACACACACACACACACACACACACACACACACACACTATTCATCACAGGAAATGAACACAGACAGATTAAAACTAACAGAGACTCCAGATCAGTCTGGATCAGATTCCAGTTTTTCTCCAGTTTTCGTATGCTTTTTTATCTGGTAAATTTCAGAAAGTCTGAAATTACTTGTTCTGCAAGAAGCTATTTGAGGGTAACTCCTTTCTTTCCTGCCAACTAATAGTATTTATAGCCCTAAGTTTTTGTGGAAACTTTTACACTCAGGCTTTGAGGAGCTTGGAGGACTTTTGAAGTTAAAAAAAAAATAGTTTCACATCATTTTGGATCATTACTATTACTATTTTAGTGTAAGAAAAACAGAAAAGGTGCAGTAAATGGTCAGTACTTATTTAGTGCTTTTCCACTTTTCCAAAGCGCTTTACAAAGCCTCACATTCACCCATTCATGCACTCAAGGTGCTACCAGGCCCCAATTTAAGGTTTAGTGTCTTGCCTATGGACATGTGGCCAGTCAGGATTCAAGCTGCCGACCCTTTGGTCATTGGGCGACCTGCTCTACCAACTGAACCATAGCTGCCTGTGCTGTTACTAAATTAACAACACCTAAAAACTGAAAGAGTTTGAGAATTTCCACCCTAATTTACATACATTTGGCCTGGATGTGGCATCTAAGTATCACAGTGGTGGCTAAATTTCTAGAATTGGTAAAATGCGATCATGTCAAAGCATTTTTAAGCCCCTATATCCTTTGGTTGTTTAGTTTCCACCGCTACGGAGCAGATGAACTCTCTCCAACATTTGATAGGATGTTTTAAGTGGATTTCCTCTGTTTGCTGATGCTGCCATGATTTGTAAGTAATGTTCTGCTTTTTCTTTGCAGAGGAGAATATACCGATCCACGACACATGTGCCGCAAGAGCTTGGAAAGATAATGGACACTGAAACATTTGAGAAGTCCCGTCTTTATCAACTGGATAAAAGCAACTTCAGCTTTTGGTCTGGACTCTACTCAGAGACTGAGGGGACGGTAAGAGAAAGAAGCATTTTGACAGTGGACGTTATTCTCCTCATCCATCCAGTCAGTTTTCTTACAGAGGATACAGAGATTTATGTGGATTGGTTATGGTGAAGTGGTTGGACAAGTCTTGATTATATCATTTTTACACATACAGTCACAGAAAATTTATTAGACCACTTTATGTTTTGTTCAGTTTTAATGCCTGGTACAACTAAAGGTACATTTGTTTGGACAAATATAATAATACAAACAAAAATATCATAGTTGTTTAATTTCAGAGCTGATATCTATCCATTTTCCATGTTTTTTTTGTAATAATAACCAAAGCCACTTCAGTTCTTACATCAATATCTATGACATTGTACTGACAAAAACAGTGCTTTTAGTCATTCCATGTTTTTTTGTCTGTCTGTTTTAGTCACATGATACACACAGGAGTTAGTATTTGATCGCATAACCTTTGTTTTGGCTGACTTGTGATAGTCTAATAATGTTTTCCTGATTGTATGTAAAGGCTGTTGTTCATAGAACTCATGAATGTTTTGGTGGTTTTCCAGCTCATCCTGCTCCTGGGTGGAATCCCGTTTTTGTGGGGTGTCGCTGGTTCTGTGACGGCTCACTTTGGGTTCGGTTTAGAGTATGAGATCACCCAGTCCCTGGTGTTTCTGACCCTTGCCACCCTGTTCAGTGCCTTAACTGGACTCCCCTGGAGCTTGTACAACACCTTTGTCATTGAGGAGAAGCACGGCTTTAACCAGCAGGTACGTCATGGACTGAACAGCAGTCATTAGACTTTAAATAAGGTTTCCTCAGCATGAATTTATTTCCACATATGCATTTTAACACAACAGAAGAAGAAAGAAATAATACAATTTGACTGAAAAAGTCTCAGGCAGGAGCAAAGTGTATTATTTCCCAGAGGTGGGAAGTAATGAAGTACTTTGTTACTGTACTTAAATAGAATTTTTAAGTATCTGTACTTTACTTGAGTATTTATTTTTCTGGCAACTTTTGACTTTTACTCCCTACATTTATACATAAATATCTGTACTTTATATTACGTACATTTTCAGAATAGACTTGTTACTTTTTCAAACTAAATAGTTGCGACAGTATGTAAAATGTTTCTCTTTTTATTTACTGTGGAATTAGAAAACAGAAGTGAAGGAGCTGAATCAGTACTTCCACTTTTATGAGAGTATTAATTTCTGGTGGTTGAAACGTCATTTCCAGTGGTTGGTTGCGGACTGTTTTTCAATTCGCTCTGAGCAGATCTGTTAGGATCCAGTTAAATTTAACTGGATCAGAGCCGCCAAAGGTTAAGTGAAGGAAGAATCGGAGACTCTAAAGGAGTGAAGAGGAGCTGATCCCTAGGACTGGGTGTTTCACTGATGGAAAGACAAGCTTTGAGTGAGACGGCAAAGGAGCTAGCAGTGAGCCGGGTAGTCACATAGCAACGCCAAACGGCAAAGGTATATTGACCTGTGACAACACTGACAGCGGGAGGATAGAGGGGATTAAGGCCATCGATTTAGGAGAAGTGCCTGATCTAAAAAATAGGACATTTGTTGACGGTAAATGGTAAATGGTCTGTACTTGTATAGTGCTTTTCTACACATTAATGGAGCTCAAAGCGCTTTACAATACAAACTTCACATTCACCCATTCACGCACACACTCATACACCAGTGGGGGGTCTGCCACTATGCAAGGCACTACCTCACTAC
>JAPTGZ010000016.1:26620349-26632084 GCA_029814645.1 Fowleria isostigma | reverse complement strand
CGATAGCGATCCGGCAGTTCCTCCGTCCTGTACCCCCCCTTGTATTGTATTGTATTGTTTTTTGTATGTCAAATCTCAGACAGTTGTAACTGGCAAGACGAATTTCGTTGCTCTGAAATATGTACAATGACAAATAAAGTCTATTCTAGATGGTGGATGTTTTGTGTCAATTCCCAAATGGAATTTTCTCTATATTTAACCTTTTTAAACCCATAAAAACCCACTGTTGACCCAAACCATCTATTGATATATACTGTTTAATACCTTTTGATCCATTAATCTTATGTAAACATTGGTGTAAATACAGTTTTTCATCTTTTCATGGTCATCAGATAAGACCCATTTGGACATTCAGAGGCTCTGTAGTTACCGTGGAAACAACGTCATCTTTGAGTATGCCTTAATAAAAAAGTGCTATATAAATCTAATCCATTATTATTATTATTATTATTATTATTATTATCATCATTATCTTCTACAACATTTATTTACTGGTAAAACATGCGAAGTTTGATAAAAGAAAGTGGATTGAGACACTTGGTTTATGCTCAGTTATTGATATATTTGTTTAAAGTGTTTCATTTTATTTATTGTTTACTTGACAGGGACATTGCAGAGTCTGGTGTAATTGTGTGACTGCACAAACAGCTAATTAATATCTGCAATCCCTGGGCAGGTAAACTGACATCGGTATTTAATGAAATATTATTGTCTAATAAAAGAAATACAAGATACTACATGTGCCAGTGCAGTAATAATCATCCCCCTGTGTGAATAATAATCCAGCTGTTCACCTACCTGAGTACAGGATAACAAAGTCCATCTGTCCGTCTGTCTGTATGAAGTGGCCAATGCACCGTCATAACTTTTGTCTTTTAACTTGAGCTCCAAAAGTCCTCTTTATATAACATCAGGTCTAAAGCTACAGGTAGATTATGATCATAAAGGCCACCTGTGTTTTTCTTTACATCCAAGGATACCGCTGATCATTTTCAGTTTACAAATGTATTTCCACCATATTTATAGTTTCCTTTCAGTCTAGTTCTGGAGTTGTCCTTCTGTTTTTTGTTATTTCAAGTTTTTCAATGAATATTCACCTTGAAAAAGGGAACGCTAGTGAAATAGCCTCAACATCATTCTCCTTTTCTATCTTTCTCCTCCTTCTCGACTCGAATTCTCAACTCTACTGAGCATGCTCAGTGGAGTTACTGCTGTTGGTAAAGTCTTCCAGAAGTCCTTCAGTCATATTTTTTTGTCCCACCCACTCAAAATCAAACCATGATTGGTCAACTCACCTGTTACTTTGAAACCAAAATGCAAAGCCTGGTGTTGATGCAGTCCTGCATGCAGTCCTAACCAGGTCTACACGGATACTGATTATTCTTATTAGATAACATGTTTAGGACAGTAACCCTTTCATTAAGTAAGTGAGTAAGTGAGCTTTATTTATATAGCACTTTTCACAGACAGGAGTCACAGAGTCCTTTACAATGCAAATTACAAGCCATTCACACACACACTCATACACCAGTGAGCGATTGCTGCCATGCAAGGCGCTACCAGACCCCACTAGGAGGAATTTAGGGTTCAGTGTCTTGCCCAAGGACACTTCGACATGCGGACAGTTTATCTGAGGCGGGATTTGAACCGCCGACCCTTTGATCATTGGACGACCTGCTCTACCAACAGCACCACAGCCGCATTACTGATGTGAATTTGACAGTAGGTTTAACTTCTGAATGTATACAAAAAAAAAGAGAAATTTTAAAATAATTATTAATTTTCATGTAATTTTTTAATCCTGAAATTTCCTAGGACTTCTCTGAAGGAGTAGAAGGCCCTGAGGGTTCACCTCTGCCTGTTGGTGCCTCGTGACCCCCCGGGAAGTCCCAGCCCCTACTTTGGAAACCCCTGAAATAGAGAGAAAAATCCATTTCAGAACTACCACACAAAGCTAGCGCTGGGTCTTTATGGGTTAAACTGACATCCTGCTTTGCCGTATTTTAACATCAGTGGAATATGTTTGCAGGAAAAGACTATGCATGCTTTTGTTTCCATTAATCACTTGAAAACAAGACCAGTGCATTTGATAATGAAGACTGAGCTTTTAGAAGAGGGGGAGCAGGTCGTCTCAACAGCCTCTCTACACTTCTTTGACTTCTTTTTTTTCCATTTTTTTGGTGGGTGGCATCCAGCATTTTGATGCATTATCACCACCTACTGTGTCTGAGTGTGGACCATAAACTGTGCACAAAGCTGTTTCCTCCCACTTTGTCAAAATGAAGCCAGATCTAGCCATCACAGGAGCTACCATGTTGCCTGTGTGCTGCAAAGTGGAGCCAGAGTCTCTACAGTAGAGATGCAGGAACGTCGCATCTGCCAGCTGGACGCCTAATAGAGCTGAAGTCCCGCCCCCTCTGCTGTGCCTCATGGGACTTAACTCCGGGAAAAAAAAAATATGATGAATGGTCGGTGGACAGACACAGTTTACTGCCTTGAATAATGATCCTATAAGCTCACCGACGTCATTCGCATAAATATTGGCTGAATTTAAAGGCTGATTTTAATGCATTGGTTTTTCTTTTTTTCTGATACAAGGTCCCATAACTGTAATGGGCGGAGCTTAGGGTTACTGTTGGTTCCTGATTTGGGACTGAGACTATCCTTTACAGCAATCATCCATTTATATAATATCAAATAACTTAATTAACCCATAAAAACCCTTCAGTACTTTTGTGTCAGTCCCCAAATGAATGTTTTCGCTATATTTAAACTTTTTTAACCATAAAGACCCAAACATCCAAAATCCTCTACTCATATGAACTGTTTAATCCCTGTTGATCCACTAATATATGTAAATAATTGGTATAAAATACAGTTAGTCATCTTTTTATGGTCATCAGATATGACCCATTTGAATGTTCAGAGGCTCTGCAGTTACCGTGGAAACACTCATCTTTCACTACATTGATTGACCAGTAAAACCCATGGAGTTGGATCAATGACAGTGGATGGACACACTGGGTTTATGTTCAATTAATGATAGATTTGCTGAAACGGTGACTTTTTCTTCAGTTTTCTTCACTTTTTAATTTATATTTTACACACAAAATGTACTATATTGCAGATAAATATATGTTGTTTGTTGACAAAGTTTTGTAAATATAAACAACCTTTGGCAAATTTTTAAATTAAAAATGCTGAAGTGAGAGTTGGGGGTACTGGGACAAAAGAGTCTATTTCAGGGGGTACTCCACTGTGAAAAGTTTGAGAACACTACCCTAAAGCCCACATGATTGTTAGAGGAGCTGCTGTCAGTGTTGGTTGACTTATGACTCAGTTTTGGTTCTAATAATTGCTTTATAATCTTATTTTTACACCAAACCAACCCTAACAATACAAAGGTCGTAATTTCAACCAAAGCATTTTATAATTTAGTGGGAAAAAAAGTATTATTTTGTTAAAACCTGACAAGGTCAAAAAGCCTTGATGTAATAAATATATGTGGTTCATTTATGCCTTTAAAACCTTAAATGGGTCGATGCTGACCGTAACACAAGAGGAAGGTTAAGTGCTTTTTCTAGCTGTGAGCATGTATGTAAAGACCGGTTCATACCAAAAATTCAGTTCACAAAGATTTAAGATTTCAATTTATTTCATTTTTTGTCAAAGAGCTATTCTGAAAACCTGCCAATTCAAGCAACAGTGTCTTGACAATACTTTCATTTAGTGATTCATTGATTTTCCAAACCACTTCATCTTCAGAGGGAGCAAGAGCCTACACCAGCTACGAATGACCAAAGGCAAGGAACATCCGAGATGTGTGTCCAGTTCATCACAAGGTTGACATATGTAGACAAACAACCATTCACTGACACATTCACACATTGAATAGGATTGACCGATAACCTATGCATGTGTTTGCCTTGGTGCGTCCAAGTCCACCATCCAGACACTGTCAGAAACCCCTCCTACTTCATCAGAATATGATACTGTGTTAGGGATGGCATATGGATTTACTGAATATTCTAAAAAAAAAAAAAAAAAAAAAAGATTGCTATTAAACCAAAACATATGTCAAAATGCAACATAAACCAGATATGGTAAATAGAATCACATTGACTTTAACCCATAAAGTCCCAAACATCCACCATCTACCAAAATCACTTACTGATGTAAACTTTTTAATCTCTGTTGATTAACTCATCCATGTAAATAGTTGGTATAAAATACAGTCAATCATATTTTCATGGTCATCAGATATGACCCATTTGGACGTTCAGAGGCTCTGGAGTTACCATGGAAACACTGTCATCTTCTACAACATTAATTCACCAGTAAAACCCATGGAGTTGGATCAATGACAGTGGATGGACACATTGGGTTTATGTTCAGTTGTTGGTAAATTTTGCTGGAAAAGTTATTTTTTCTTCAGTTTTCTGTATTTTTGATTAAATAATCATCAACTTTACTCTTAGCTTTAATGAGCATCTACATGATTAGTAAATTAAATGGTGGAAAACGTGATTTACATTGAAAAAACACAAAATACAGAAGATATCATTATAATAAATGGTCATAAACCACTTAAGGATGGTTAAATATAGAGGAGAATCAATTTAGGAACTGACACAAATGTCACTCTGGGTCCTTATGGGTTAACTTTAAAAACCCAAAACTTCCACTGGCAACCAAAGGCGCCAACTGAACTGAAATGTTTCAAATCTATTGATCCATTAGTCTTATCAATACATGTAAATAATTAGTGCAAAATACAGTTTTTTATGTTTTCATGGTCATCAGATATGGTCCATGTGGATATTCGGAGGCTCTGTAGTTACCATGGAAACACCAGAGTCAGATCAATGACAGTGGATGGACACACTTGTTTTTACATGCAGCTATTGATATCTTTGCTGAAAAAGTCACTTTTCATCAGTTTTCTCTGTTTTGATGTAACCTTTGAATAAGTTTTCATGAACATCTAAATTAAGAGTAAATAATTAAAAAAAAAAAAAAAAACTGATCTGCAGTGTAAAATGTAAAATACAGAGGAAAATATTATAATAAATGGTGATGAATCACTTAAGAAAAGTTGACCAGAGAGAAAAATTCCTTTGGGAACTGCCATAAAAGTAGCACTGGATCTTTATGGGTTAAATACATTTCTGTCCCTCAGTTGTACACCCAGTTGCATTTATAGTAGCCTATCGACGAAACCCTGAAAACACATTAGTTCAGAAGTTCACGCCTACTTCTGCAGCAACTCTATCATTCAGCGAAGTTGTTGCAACCTCTAATAAGCAGAAAAAACAAACTATGGAGATAGGATTTCACCAGGGGCATAGTAGATCATAACACCACATTTAACAGCAATTGGTGAGATCGAGCATACCGCTACTAAGAGGATGACAGCAGACGCCATTAGCCAGCTTGACATTTTCACTCCTAATAATCCGATATACGCAGTACAGTCGGGGTTGCAATATTCAGCTGGTCTGAGTTTGCTTTAACGCAGCACTTTGTCAAACGAACTAAACCTTTTGAATAACGCATTACCCTCTGCACTGCATCAAGAATTACTGAAAGAGAAACCGACAAATGATGAACAAGAAACATCACTTATCTATTGGAGAATGTAGGGAAACTTCTGACAAAACATGGAGTGGCGTTATGGTCCACTTCCTGTATTTAGTTCATTTGAGGTGGAACTAGACCTACATTTTTAGGCAGTAAACGAACTAGAGTTTGATTAAACATGGCTGATGTGAATTCGTCCTAAAGTGGGGTGTACACACACGAGGATTTTCTAAATCTGATGAGATTTTTTTATCTGTTCCAGACCCTGCATGTGAAAATAAAAAATCGGGCATTGAACAGTTTTGATGGTACTGTTCGTGCTGTGATAATCTCAACACACCACACATATAAGGATTCTGTCCCACCATTGATCTAGAATCTAGCCCTCCAAGACAGAAATCACATGAGATCTCATGTGTGATGAAACGTGATCTAACAAAGATGAAGAAGAAGCACAGCAACAATAACCGGAAAACACTGGAGGGAATAAATGTGTGGGTGTATTCTGTAACTACCATAACTGAAGAAAATGAAACTTAACATGCTTTGAACGTCTGACCTCTGGCTTCTATCCTTTGTTGGAAGCTGGAGTTTGCCCAAAATTGTCATACCTTATTTATGCCTACTTCCTTGTTCCTCCATCAGTTCACTTCTTGATTGGCTACATTCTGTTCCACATCACAATTCACAGTCATGACTCGGGAGTCGTCGTCTTTTCCCACACACATGAAGATTTTTTTTTCGTAAATATTGAACAAACTTAATATTTATGATTGTTGGCCCCAATCAATTTCCGACTGATTATTTGGACAAATGTACTCTTGACACACCTCAGACCACAGGATCATGTTATATAACATAAGATAATCTGGCGTTTACCATCCCTGATCGGAATGGAGGGAAATTGGGACAAAAACAGCCCAATTATCTTTATATGTGTACCCTGCTTAAGATGAGCTACTGCTGTAATTTAAATATAACATCCTAAAATGGTATCACATCATTGTCAGTCTGGTTATAACACAGGTTAACTCTTCTAATGCAAAGAAGTTGATGATCTCAGAGAGTGGTTTGTAAACACAGTGTCATCAAAACATCACACCTTTTGTCCACAAGGCCAGTTTTTGCCTTTATTCAGACTTTTACTTAATTTCATTTTATTGTTTATTTCAAGCTTGTGCACTTTATGTGCAACACTTATACATTTCATATGTACATGGATATACATACAGAATTTGCTTTAAACATTGTATACATAGAGAATTAACACAATATACATAGAGAAATACACAGAGACATTTGCTGTAAACATTATGTATACACAATATATTCATAATACACAAATATATATGGCAATTCACTAATAAAATACACCCCGAGTAGCCCAAAAGAGAGCAAGAAGAAGTAAAACTTATTTACTCCCACCCCCAGTTTCACTACTGAAACTTTTATGGTTGTAATTTTATCAAAGAAATTAGCTGTAAACATACATTAGTACACCAACACTAACTTTAACACAACATACAGAAATGTACTCAATCAAGAGAAATTAGTACCAATTTAACACAACAGATTACAAGCACTGAAATGAGTTTTAAAAAAAAGTAAATATATCTAATAATAGTGCCAGTAAATAAAGTAAAAAATAATTGAAAATCAAAGAACAAAATACACATAAGAAAAACAAACAAAAAAGAAATATAAGGAAAAATATGAGAGAAAAGTCCATATTCTCTGTTTAAACCTGTTATGCAGAGCAGTGCATTCCTGAACAAGCTGTGGAAAAGGAACAACTGTCAGTACAGGCAGTACTGTGAACATATCACATACTGTAGAATGTACAGCATGTTCGTCTGAGTCTGAAAAAATGACCTGTGGAGGGACTGTGTCAAAACAGAGAAAACATGAAACAGATGTATGTGTTTGAGTTACAGCTTCAGGCCAATGATTCTAGCGTATTCTAACCACAGAAGCAAACACTGTATCTACAAAATGTGGCTTTTTTTCAGAATCTACGACACGACACACCAGAATAAACTCTAAAACTCTCGAGGTAATTTAAAACAGTGTCATCACCACAAGTTGTTTGTCCTCCAGACTGCCTCCACTGTTTACAGTAGCGAGCAGCACGTGCGTTCGCAGCATCACCGCGTAGCAGATGGAGGGGCAGCGTCTGTGAAGTAGACTTTACTATTCAACTGTAAAACACCCTGCCTGGATACGGATATTCGGCACGGTTCTTTGAAGTGTCACAGGAAAGTGTAATGACCAGGAAGTAGTGGCAATACAAGGAGTAGGACGATATCAACACTGACACTATTCCTATTTAATTGGCCCAAGTAGTGACATGAGAGAGGTCTAACCACTGTCAGCAGAACTAGATTTTAGATTCAATGTGAAGCAGTCGGACAGTGTGGGAACAGGTCTTAGAATTAGACTTAGCTTCCGATGACAGTCCTTTTTCTGCAATGGCTGAAATGTAAGGGGGATCTTTGCTTCTGCTGTAATATTAATGTATTAAACAAAACCATTGAGCTAATGCGCCATTTGAAGCTAAAGTATCTTGATCCCCCCCTGGTGGCAGACTGCTGTACATGTCACTAATCCCGCCTCCTCTTCTGTTTTTCTATTGGTTCCCCGTGTGTTTGTATGTAATCCAATGCACAGGGGAGGACTATTGTTCATCAGACTGATTTACAACTTATACAAAAAACTTTGGCAAAAAATGCAACCCAGAGTGTTGGAAATAGACCAAAACATATTATTACAAAAATGTGCAGCCTGGTCTCGAAAGGTATGCTATTATCTGGGTTGATATACTGATGCACCGATTTCGTTAAAGTTGCAAAAAAACAGCCAGATTTGTTCATCTAAAATTAATTGGACCATTTTCAAATGTGATTACTTTTGCTCGCTAGCTAGTTAGACAATATTGTCATAATTATAACCTTTACATCCATCTCCGTTTATCAGTCCACCAGACTAATGTTACCTATCACTGACTGAACTAATACATACAACGCTAGTTTGATAGACTATAACTGGAGCTGGTTGAATATGACTTGCTAGTCTTTAGCCACAACAAGTCTAGGTAGCGGGCTAGTGCTTGCTAACTAAACCTGAAACCATTGTGAAAATGTAATTATTAGTGACTTGTCTGTATTACTTTAAATACCACTTTTTGAGATTTGAGTCTTTTGTATTTATCTGACGAATCGATTAGTTATTTAAAAAATCTACATATTAATCCATTGGAGGCGAGATTGCTCAGTGGTAGAGTTCTCGCCTGCTGCACGGGGGTCCGGGTTCAATTCCTGGTGTTCCCAAGCCCAGTTGTCAGCCCTTCCTTCAGGAAGAGCATCCTGACGTAAAAGCATATGCCAAATCATCATGCAAATCATTTGCTGTGGTGACTCCAATAAGAGAGCTGCCGAAATGGAAAAATTATTGTTATTTGCAGCTCTATGAGACTGAAAGTACACACTAAATAATTTTTCTTAAAGGTAATTCTGGACATTTTTTTTGTAGATTTTATCAGGTAGATTTGCACTTAGTTTTTTTTATCTTTTGTTATTTATTTGTTATTTTGAATTTCCCCCGGTATTAATAAAGTATTTATCTAATTTGTCTTTCTCTTGTTGCCATGAGATGACTCAATGGCCAGTCCTGAATCCCTCCGTGCAACCAGTTATAAATCCCTGTATCTCTGGAGTCATACAGGAACATTTTGCAGCTTACATGATCATGGGAATTAGACATGTCGGAGGAAAAGGTTTCACATCCTCCATCTATACAAACTGGAGCATCAACCACTGAAATGAAATGATGATGGTGGAGACATTCAGAGACAGTTAGCCACTCAGTAGTAATTATTGGCTTTTAAACTATGTAATATTAGTGCACTACCTAAACTTTGTGTTTGAGTGTCCTGTACTTGCCTGTTTTTTTACTTTAGCCAACTCGGTATTTCCCATCTTGATCTTGCTCACTATTTCGCCAATGCTTCCCATGTGTTCTACGCAAGCCTCTGAGCTAGAGGGTTTTGAGTTGGGCTGGGGCTTTTGTGTGTTGAGCCAGTTCTCTCTGTACCATGTGGTTTTCCACTGGGTCTTCCCCCTGTCAGTGGTCTTAACTTTGGTACTGATTAAGATCTGGAGTTGCTCCCAGAGCACCTTCAATAGCAGCTCACTGCTCCTAATGTGCTTAATACTAATTATAATCTCTAATATTAATGTGTGTTACTGTGTGTAATAGGATGGGTGAAATGCAAAGACCATATTTTCCTTCAGGGATAATGATGTCAAAGTTTATCAATCAAAATTAAATTATATAGTACTTTACATCAATATACAGTTGTGCTCATAAGTTTACATACCCTGACAGAATACACATTGGACGGTCTTGGATGTTCCAACATGACAATGACCCAAAACACAAGGCCAAGTCCACCTGTCATTGGCTACAGCAGAAAAATTGAAGGTTCTGGAGTTTACATCTCAGTCTCCTGGCCTCATTATTACTGATCCACTTTGGAGAGGTTACAAACATGAAGTTCATCTTAGAAAACCCAAAATTGTAAAGGAACTGAAGGTGTTTTGCCAAAAAGAATAGGCAGCTTTCAGCTTTAGCAGCAGCAAAAAATGCCATCAAGCGAAACTCAGTGGGTTCTCTCTGTGTAGAACTACGCTTCCCACAATGCAACGCCGTGACAAATTTTTGGAAATGCTTGAGTCATCTGCCGCTTATATTTGTAGACATACAGATTTGATTATGGTGGAGTACACTTTGGAATTCATCACCATGAGTGAAGAGATTAAGGTGTGTAATCACAGAAAGACTCAGATTTGTGATACTTAGGATATTACAGATTTGTTGAACAATAGGTGATGAAAGTCATATGCAGCTTTAAATAGAGATGAGCTGATGTTTCACTCTGTTATGGAAAAGTGAAGTCATTTTCTGTGCTTCCATATCAACACATGGAGTAGAGCTGTAGAATCTCATCCAGGTGGTGTCTGATGGAAGCTGATTAGTGCCTGTTAATTACACCTGTCAATTACATGTCTGACTGCCTGTATTTTATCTAAAACCAGCTGTGGTTATCCAAAATCTGCATGAAGCCATAGAATCTATACAATCTGACAACGCATGCAAAGACTCGATGTAGAAGTCTTGTGCCCTCCCAGACCACTTGAATGATGATTTGGTGAAAGGTAATTACAGAATTTTTGCCCAGTGACATTAGAAAAAACTATCAAGTGCTGCAGCTTAAAAGCATCAGGCTTAATGTGATCCTCAAAGGAGACTTGCTTCTCCCAGACAGAAGAACTCCTGCAGGTAATATAACCTGAAAGGACCCGCATCTCAATCCTGCAGAGCTCTGAAAAAAACCTCTTTGAAAGCAGAACTTTGAGACCCAACTGCCAGCTTAGATTCCCTACAGGCTTAGTCTGTCACCTGATGGAGTCATGAATATAGATTGCCAGGCGTTTGTGTCCACAGCATCAAGTCCAAGACACCAGTCAACCAACACCCAGCACCAGACACATTAAGAGTAGCATGGACCAGGAGTTGCTTTTGATTTTCAGCATATTTTTACCCTGACCACACAGGCCACAGGGTATTGTCATTAGTTTGTCGTCCGTCAGTGTGTGTATCCATCCGTCCATGCTTCTTTCCAAATACTTTGGCAGGCAGTGATAAGTCAGGCCACGGGGGGAAGACCCTCACAGAGTCAGCGGAGTCAGCTGTGTACACTCTAGGGGTGTAACGGTGCACTCATTTGTATTTCATTTTGAGGCCTTTGATACAATTCGTAGGTGTACTGAATGAATACTTGTAGCTAATGTGAAGAACACAAACACATGGGAAGCAGGGTGGACGTGTAGGGTTTCCTCTACATACATTCAGCAGCGGTAAATTTCCAGTGCAAAGCTACAGAAGCTGGTCAGACGTTCGATCTTAAGTTTCACTTTCTGTTTTCCGTATGTTGCAGCTTTGAGTCCATGGGTTCCTTCAGAGCAGCGGTCACCAACCCTGGTCCTCGAAGGCTACTATCCTGTATGTTTTAGATGTTTCCCTCGTCCAACACACCTGATTCAAATGATAAGCCTATCATCAAGCTCGGCAGAAGACCGATCATGACCACAGGTGTG
>JAPTGZ010000016.1:25819321-25831713 GCA_029814645.1 Fowleria isostigma | reverse complement strand
GAAGAAGAACCAACAACAACCACCACTTCTACAAGAACTTTACCACCGTCATTCTACAGTCCACTAAGTCAACCTGGAAACCAGACCGATCCAGACCCAGAAAGGTGAGTTTAAGCATCATTTACCTTCTAGAATTAGCAACAGTGTTTTTACAGCATTGTGTTGAAAAAGTCAGTCTAAATATGCTTTAAATGTGTTTAAAACCGAGACAGAATTAGCGCATTGTAGACACGTGATCAATGAATTAGCATCTACCACAAGTAAAAAAATACCTGGAAATCTGCACAAATGCATTGAAATCATAATCAGACCAAACAATTAAGGTGTTAAAGGTCTAGACATGTCTTTAATTGATGGCTGTTTAGAAATATTAGTCTTAAATATGCTTTAGATGTGTTTAAAACCGAAACAAGAATTAGCAAGCGAATTAGCGTAGCATCTACCACTGGAAGTAAAAATATGTGTAAATCTCTTCAAAAATCACTAAAATCCTAATCAGAGCAGTCAGTTAGGGTATTAAAGGTCTAGACATGTCTTCAATGGACGAATGTGTAGAAATATTAGGTGTAAATATGCTTTAGATGTGTTTAAAACCGAGACGGAAGTAGTGCATTGTAGACACGTGATCAATGAATTAGCATCTACCACCACAAGTAAAAAAATACCTGGAAATCTGTACAAATGCATTGAAATCATAATCAGACCAAACAGTAAAGGTGTTAAAGGTCTAGACATGTCTTTATATATATATATTTATATATATATCATTATTATATAGAAATATTAGTCTTAAATATGCTTTAGATGTGTTCAAAACCAAAACAAGAATTAGCAAGCGAATTAGCATAGCATCTACCACTGGAAGTAAAAATATGTGTAAATCTCTTTAAAATCACTAAAATCCTAATCAGACCAGTCAGTTAGGGTATTAAAGGTCTAGACATGTCTTCAATGGATGAATGTGTAGAAATATTAGGTGTAAATATGCTTTAGATGTGTTTAAAACTGAACTCGAAATTAGCCGTATGGACTACAACCACCGCTGCTGATGTTGTTACTCAGAGATGATTTTTCAAGTCATGACAGTTGCAGTTTGTGGTAAAAATGTGAACTATCTGACTGTGAAAATACATAAATAAAAAGACTACACATCGTCATTGTAACTCACATTTTTGTGATCTGTTCAGAGTCACTAAATATGTCTTCGCGGCTTCACATTTGTATAGGCGTTCGCCTCTTTGAATACTTTTAACTCTGATAAAATGTGCTAAGGTCATTCTGGTGTTTGTATCACATACTGTAGCCACCATGAGAGATGCAGTCCATGAAGCTATTTAACACAAAACTAGATATTTCTTTACTATCATTGCCACAAACCATGACCTTTTTTGGCTCATAAAACTATCCTTTGATTGTACAAACATTACATGAGTGAATGGAGGCACAGAATTCATTGAGTGCCATTCTTGCGTTTTCTGGGGTTAGGTCTCATGTGGTACATTTATGCATATACGACGTAATATATGATGCAAAAAGATGAAAACCACGTAAAATATGTAGCAAGATCAAACAGATGAGAAGGGGAAACTGGACCGCAGAGATTTTTATACATTATAGATGAAGTCTTCATAATGAAATATACTGTATGTCTTACAGTATATGAAGTGAGGTTACATTTCATACATCCTGACTTCTATGCTTTCCATCTGTACACAGTGGCGTGCACAGACTTTTTGAAGGAAAGGGGCAAAAAGAAAAAATGGGCACATACAGTACACATTTTGGCTCCCAAGAGGGCACTTTAGCACAGGTTTTTGCTCTCAGGAAGTCACTTTATCATGCATATAGACTCCCAAGACTTCAGTATGCGTAATGGCTACCAAGGTGTCACTTTAGCACATATTTTGGCTCCCAAGAGGGTGCTTTATAGCACATTTTGGTTCCCAAAAAGGCACTTTAGCATGTGTTTTGGCTCCCAAGAAAGCACTTTAGCACGCGTTTTGGCTCCCAAGAAGACACTTTAGCATGTGTTTTGGCTCCCAAGAAGGCACATTAGCAAACATTTTGGCTCCTAAGAGGGTACTTTATAGGCATTTTGGCTCCCAAAAGGGCACTTTAGTATGTGTTTTGACTCCCAAGAGGGCACTTTAGCATGCATTTTGGTTCTCAAGATGTCACTTTAGCACACATATTGGCTCACAAGAGGGCCCTTTAGCACACATATTGGTTCCCAAAAGGGCACTTTAGCATGGGTTTTGCCTATCAATATTGACACTTTATAGCGTGTTTTGCTACCAAGAGGGCACTTTAACACAAGTTTTGGCTCCCAAGAGGGCACACTATAACGTGTTTTGCTACCAAAATGTCACTTTAGCAGAAGTTTTGGCTCCCAAGAGGGCACTTGAACATGCATTTTGGCTCCTAATATGTCATTTTAGCACATGTATTGGCTCCCAAGAGGGCACTTCAGCACATGTTCTGGCTCCCAAGAGGGCACTTTAGCATGCATTTTGGCTCCCAACATGGCACTGTATGGCATGTTTTGCTACCAAGAGGACACTTTAGTACATGTTTTGGCTCCCAAGGCATTATTTTAGCATGCATTTTGGCTCTCAATATGTCACCTTAGCACAAGTAACGGCTCCTAAGACATCACTTTAGCACACGTTTTGGCTCCCAAGAAGGCACTTTATAGCACATTTTGACTCCCAAGACATCACTTTAGCATGTGTATTGGCTCCCAAGATGTAACTTTAGCATACGTTGTGGCTCCCAAGAGGGCACTTTATAGAGCATTTTGGCTCCCAAGACATCACTTTAGCATATGTACTGGCTCCCAAGATGTAACTTTAGCATGCGTTGTGGCTCCCAAGAGGGCACTTTATAGCGCATTTTGGCTCCCAAGACATCACTTTCGCATGTGTATTCCCAAGATGTAACTTTAGCATGCATTTTGGCTCCCAAGATGGTGCTGTATGGCATGTTTTGCCACCAAGAGGACACTTTAGCACATGTTTTGGCTCCCAAGACATCATTTTAGCATGCATTTTGGCTCCCAATATGTCACCTTAGCACAAGTAACGGCTCCTAAGACATCACTTTAGCACGCGTTTTGGCTCCCAAGAAGGCACTTTATAGCGCATTTTGGCTCCCAAGACAACGCTTTAGCATGCGTAATTGGCTCCCAAGATGTAACTTTAGCATGCGTTGAGGCTCCCAAGAGGGCACTTTATAGCACATTTTGGCTCCCAAGATGTACATGAGTAAGTAATGCGCCACCTCTCCATCTTTTTGCGATTTCCACCTTCTAATCACTCGGTACAGTATCAGGTATTAACACAAAATCAGCCCCACCACTCATTAATCACGTTAGACATGATAAAAGAGTGGGTCTGTGTTGCCTTCTTTCACAAATCAACTGTGTTTTCTCCAATCAAATGTAGTCTTAACTTGCCACAGGTTATGATGATTTATTCATGCTCCGTTGGCAAAATTCTCTATTTTATTTCTCTGTTTCATTTCTGAAGCGGAGGGTCAGCAGAAGAGAGTAAGGGTCTCGCTCCAGAAAACTTGAGCGGATGTTTGCAGACACAGATTTTCAGATGTAGATCTTGTTAAAATGCAGCCAATTTTCATAAAAAGTTAAAAAAGCCTTGTTTCTGAGAATCGAGGCTTGTTTTTTTTTTTTTTTCCCTCTATAAAAATAACCTTGTGACGCACGTTTCCCATTAGAAAGTAATAGATAATGCAAGATAAGATATTCCGGCTAACATTGACCTAGTTTTAACCGGTAACAAACTCAAATAAAAGGAAGCGGAGGAGTAAATCTTTCAGAACTGTATCTTTAATGATTGGAATAAGCAACTCTGATGAAAATTCGACATGAGATGAATGCATTTATCTCTTATTTAGCTCAAAATGAAAGAACATATTGAGTAAAATCAATAAAAACAAGTAATTATTCAAACATTAATTGCAAAATCATGGTTTATTTTAGGGTTACATATTTGAAAAAGCTGACATTGTGATTTTTTTTTAACTCTGTGATATATATTGCAATTTGAAAAAACACTCAGGAGGATATAATAGTTATGTTTTACCGACATAAACAGTCAAACTAATTAGTTGTGTTTCAGTTTCATTCTTCACCATCCCACAGAACTGATGTTTTCTTTTTTGTCATTAAGTCTTTGTTTTTTTGGTCATTTTCTTCTATGTTTTCAGTGGTTTTCTTCTTTGTTTTTGTTGATTTTCTTCATTTTTGGAGATTTTCCTTTGTGTTTTTGGTGATTTTCTTTGTTTTCAGTAATTTTCCTCTCAATTTTTTGTGATTTTCTTCTTCATTTTCAGTGTTTTTTGTTGTTTTTAGTGATTTTCTTTGTAATACGTGCTTTTCTTCTTTTTCAGTGGTTTTCTTCTTTGTTTTCTGTGATTTTCTTTGTTTTCTTAATATTCTTTGTGATTTGGTAATTTTCTTCTTTTGTAGTGATTTTCTTTTTGGTGATTTTCTTGTTCGTTTTCTGTGATTTTCTTCTTCATTTCGGTGATTTTCTTTGTTTTCTGTGATTTTTTTCTTCTTTGCTTCCACTAATTTTTCTCTCAATTTTTTGTGATTTTCTTTATTTTCAGTGAGTTTTTTGTTTTTAGTGATTTTCTTTGTAATAGGTGATTTTCTTCTTTTTCAATGGTTTTCTTCCTTGTTTTGTGTGATATTCTTTGTAATTGGTTATTTTTTTTTCTTTTGCAGTGATTTTCTTTTTGGTGATTTTCTTCTTCGTTTTTGGTGATTTTTGTCTGTTTTTGGTAATTTTCTTCTTCGTTTTTGGTGATTTTCATCTGTTTTTGGTGATTTTCTTCTTCGTTTTCTGTGATTTTCTTCATTTCTGTAATTTTCTTTGTTTTTGGTGATTTTCTTTGTTTTTGGTGATTTTCGTCTTCGTTTTCTGTGATTTTCTTTATTTTCGGTGATTTTCTTCTTTGTTTTTTGGAGATTTTCTTCTTTTTCTGTAATTTTCTTTGTTTTTGGTGATTTTCTTCTTTGCTGTTTTTGGTGATTCTCTTCTTTTTCTGTGATTTTCTTTTTTTTTTTTAGATGATTTTCTTCTTTGTTTTGTATTTTTTTATTCTTAGTTTTTGGGTGATTTTCTTCATTTTCAGTCTTTTTTTGGGGGGGAATTTTCTCTTGTTTGTTGCTCATTATTTTTCAATGTTGTTACCAGTCACTCACTCCATGTGCAGGGGGTGTGGTCTGCTTCATCAAACTGATTAAGAACGATTGTGATTGGCGGATGCTGCGTATCTTATGTGTCAGGTAGCCAGGTTTAAATTCAACAGAACCATGTTGAGTTCATTTACCTCCTACGTTACAGGACCTACGACGTGACTATTGCAGAAACACACACTGCGATGACGATGCTCAAACCATATATTGTGCAGCTCTATATTTTAATTGTGGCTTTAGAAAAACCTAGCAAACACAAGATGCGGCTTCGTTTCTGTTTTTGCAGCGTACCCATACCGACCCTAATGTAGTCTGACATAATTCTAGTCTTGTCTGTGATGTATGTTTCGTGAAGTAGAAGATACAAATCACAACACATAACGTGCGATATCCTGTGATGTAGAACATGCATCGTGGCGCATCTTGTACGATGCTCTATGATGCAGGGTCTAGACGGATACATTCAGTCGTTTTGGCCTTAAGCCGTCGCCGTGCAGATCACAGGCTGTAGACATGAATGTTGTGGAGTATCAAAGCGCTGTGGAGATGCGCCGCTCTGATCCTTTTGTCACTGCTGATAAGTAGGATGGATCGTCGTGGATGATGAAGCACTTTTCCTCCTCTCTGGCCTCATTCTGCAGCTCTACTCCTCCTCCTCCTCCTCCTCCTCCTCCTCCTGCTTCATTCACAATTTCCTATGTTGGACCTTAAAGACTGCACTGAACAAGGCTCTATGTCAAAAACATACATTGGTTTGAAGAAAATGTTTTCTGTTTGAAGAGATTGATTCTCTCAGGTTTATGTTATACTGGTTTATAGTCATATTAGGTGCAGGTTACTTGTGTACGATAGCATATAAGGGCCACATAAGAAAAACAAATCACTTGTCACTATGAGAAAAAGTTGTAATATTTCAAGAATAAAGTCATAATATTACGAAAATAAAGTTGTAGTTTTAAAAAAACTTGCAATATTTTGAGAATAGAGTCTTAATATTACGAGAACAAAATCATAATAATAAGAGAATAAAGTCAGAATATTCAGAATAAAGTCATAACATTACGAGAATGAAGTTGTAGCTTTAAAAACTTAAAAATGGTGTTTTACTTTTATGAGTCGTAATATTTTGAAATTAATTTGACGGTCAGAGTTTCCTGTTACAGCGAACACAACAAGTGAAGCAGCAATTTCACTTCTGAACTGGATAAACCAGGTAACGCACCAGTCACACTGTCATCTAGACCTACAAAATAATGTGTATATATATATATATATATCTGTACACATACAATTACGACTTTATTCTTGTAATATTATGACTTTATTCTCGTTGTGACAAGTGATTTGTTTTTCTTATGTGGCCCCTATACGCCATCATACTTGTGTGTTAGCATCTATATTATACAAGCCAAATGGCCTCTGTGTGTGTGTGTGTGTGTGTGTGTGTGTCTGCTTTATAAATGATAAACCAGAGTTAACCTTTGACTTTTGTAGTACTTATGCATTTTTGGGTCAAGGATCAGACAGGCAAAACCTGCTTATTGATACGATCAATACTTTCTGAGTTATTAGTTGTTTTTTCACACAACAATGCAATACACCAAACCTCATACAAATACAACGGGAACAGAATGCTGACAGCTGATTGGCTGAAATCATCCCCACTCTACCGGATAAGCGGAGGAAGATGACATGACATGACATCCCCACTCTAACTTACAGTGGAAAGGATTGGGTTTTATGTTAGAAAATCTCCAAACAACTTTTCATAACTCTCATATTTCTGCGATTTCAGCTTTAATTCATGCGTCAAAATGTTGGAACAACTCTTTTCTTTCAAAGAAAGAATGGGTTCTAAAAACCCATCTGTTCAAACTGGCTTTCCTCACCACCTAACCCTTTTATGTGAAGCGTCTTTGAGTGTCCAAAAAAGCGCTATATAAGTTTGATGTATTATTATTATTATTATTATTATTATTAAAGACTATTCACATTTGAATCTTAAAATGTTTTGTGTTTGATCTACAGACCTCTAAGTGCACAGAGTGACCTTTTTTTTCTCATTCACTCCAATGTTAAATTTCTATCACTGACATGTTTGACTAACTCCATGTTTCCACAATCACTGCTTATTCAGTTATGACTTTTTTCCCACATTTTTTACACTGATACGTTTAGAAGACTCTCCACATGTCTCACCTTCAAGAATTTTGGAGATAGAATGTACAGTTATGGATTGACGTCAGTTTGATTGACAGGTGGTTTCCAGTGAATTTAACAGACACCCACGTTTCCTCCATAAGGAGCCATGGTACAAACTATACAAACAAATCTTCATAACTCTCACATTTATTGAATTTAAGCAACAACACGCGTTGGAACAGCAGTCTGGAAGGAAAAAAATACATTCGAATCGGTATCGTGGACAAAAATCGGGATTCGAATCAAATCATGGAGTGAGTGTATCCTTACATCCCTAGTTATGACTGACTTAAAAAAAAAACTCAGCTTCACATATTTTCAACTCTACTGATAATAGAACCTGCAGATTCCCACGAGTCAGCGCAATAGTTTTTAATATAAGGGAATATGAACTGGCCACTCATACATAAGAGGTGACAATAATGCTCCTCAACTAGACTCATCAGAAGGTGAGATACCCCCTAGGCCTTAACAACGTCTAAAGGAGGTTGTTTTTGGTGAAGCTAGTTTGGGGGGTGGTGGATGGTGGGGTGGGGGGGTCCTCAGGCTTTATCTCATGGTTTTGTAGTTCTGCTGTAGAAAATAAATGAAGACAAAATGTCATGAAGAACCAGACAGAAGGATGTCAGAATATTCTGTTTTCTGTCGTCCATCTGGAACCACTCGATCAGATAACAGAGGAATTCAGTTTGTAAAAAAAGACTAAATAGTTTCCAGAAAATTAACCCTTTAGGTAACATAAATGACAGACAGCTTTTTGAAATGTTGATATCAATATTGAATAATTTTTGAAGAAAACACCAAAAAAACAAAAAAAACAAAACACAATTCAGGCACTTAAATGTTTTTTGTTTCTTTTAAGCCATTTGAGGCTTACAGGTTAATACATAATAGAGTTTTCTCGCTAGTTGAATTTACTCGATGACTATTTCCATTGTGCAGTTGAAGGATTTCCATTGTCCTTCTTTTCACTATGTACAAGAACATGAAAGACCAACAACATCTGAGCATCAACTGCACCTGAAAATGCTGAGTTTTGACATATGCTGTTTTATTTTGTAGGGATTTAATCATTTTAATTACACAAAGGACCCTCATGAGCATTTACCATTCATTTTCTGACACTATTTTACAAACGAACTGTCACAGCATCCTGTTCTCAGCAGCCAAATGATCCAGAAAACTTTACCCCTATCCCAGAACAACTGTGGCGGATACCACGGCCATCTACAAACATAGCACTGACAAAATAAGGACAAAGACTTTGTTATGACTGATACATACTATGAATATGATACATAATATAATATAAACATAAACATATTATAATATTATATATTACATATTACATACATATTATATGTACATGTACATATTATAATATAATATAAACATAATATAATACATAATATGAATATGAAAGACTATGCTAAAATAGTAATTCCGTTGGCTATTTAGCAATAAAATATGCTACGTAGCTAAAGGTACTGTCACTAGACGATGTGAGTCACGCATGTGCACAAGCATTTATCTGTCGGCCATTTTTGACGACTCGCTACGGCAACCCCACTTGGACAAACGACTCGCTACGGTGTTGTTATTACCCTCCACCACTCAGCTGCTGCATACAATAATTGTCGGTGTTATTTAATTAAATGCGATAATAACGCATTAACTTGCCCAGCACTAAATAAAAATTCATAATATTTAATCATGATTAATCTAAATTAATCCACAGCAACTCTGTGATTAATCTGATTAAATTTTTTAATATTTCGACAGCCTTAATACATACTGAATATTATAATAAGGACGGGCTGTTTTAACCACAGGTACATGAGTGGTGATGCGTTGAAGTTCATTCACATGACTCTCCTCCCAAATGCAAATGAAAACCTCAACTGAAATGGATTTTTTTGGCATGTACTCCATTTCTTCATGTACATGTGAATCAAAATGAACAAACATGTAGTATAAATGATTGGAGGGTATAAACATGTGGTGGAGTCTCTAAAATGTAGGGATGCATGATACTGGGAAGAAATGACATTGACATTTTTTGTAACCCTGCGATATATATACTGGAATATGAAAAACACTCAGGAGGATATGATAGATGTGGTACCAATGTAAAGGGTCAAATACAGTAGTTGTGTTTCCTCTGGTTGTGACAACAGGTGGAAGACACTGTCCACACAGAACACATGTTTCAGTTTCATCCTTCTGTAGATGAAATCATTACAGATAACTGATGTTGGTTTTCTTTTTGGCACCAAGTCTTTGTTTTTGGTGGTTTTCTTCTTCATTTTTGATGATTTTCTTTTTTGTTTTCAGTCATTTTCTTCTTCATTTTTGGTGATTTTCTTCTTCATTTTTGGTGAGTTTCTTCTTTGTTTTCGTTGATTTTCCTTCTTTGTTTTTTGGTGATTTGCTTCTTTGTTTTAGGTTATTTCCTTCTTCGTTTTTGGTGATTCTTCTTCTGTGTTTTAGGTGATTTCCTTCTTCATTTTTGGTGATATTTTTCTTTTCCGTTTTTCTTGATTTTCTTCACTTTCGGTGATTTTCTTCTTCATTTTCAGTGATTTTTCTCTTGTACATTGATCATTTTTTAATATTGTTACCAGTGACTCACTCCACATACAGGGGCGTGGCCTCCTTTGGCAAACTGATTCAGAAAAATAGTGAATGGCTGTGCACAGTATGTATCAGGTACCCAGACTGAAATCACGTGAAAACACACTGAGTTCATTTACCTCCTACATTACATTCCCTCCTACTGCATTACCTGCGATGTGACTATCGCGCACATGTACATCATGACGACGACGTTCTAATGACTAGTGATGCATTGAAGTTCATTCACATGATTCTCCTCCAAAATGAAATAGATTATTTTTTTTTTTTTGGCATGAACTCCGTTTCCTCATGTGAATCAAAATGGAACAAACATGCATGAAGGGGCATAAATGCGCGGCGGAGTCTGTAAAATGCATGATGCACTCTTTAAGAGATGAGAAAGGAGCAGGCAGGCGCTGTGCCTCAGACTCACTGACGAGCACAATTTGTATTCTGAAGTGGAGCTCTGCAGAGCAGCAGGAGGAGGGAAATCAGGGCAGTGGATCATCATGGTGGGCTCATACACGCATGCTCATAACACGCATACACATGGACTGTATGACACAAACAATGCATTTAAAAATAGCAACCATACATAGTAAACACCCACTGTGTCATGCTACGGTAGATGCGCATTCAAAGTGAAGCGTCTGAGCACAGATAAGATCCTTTGGTGATTTTTTTTTTTTTTTTACGACAGCCGAAAAAAAAAGAAGAAACGCATTCAAATCTGCAGTGTGTGTGAGGATGTGCATATTTGACAGCAGAAGAATGGGCGCAGTGACAGTGTGAAACATCTCTGCTGCAGACGGATTTGCATCTGCACCGTCCTCATGATTACACCTGCATGCAGACTAGTGCTGCACGACGGTGGAAAAAACTGACATTGCGATTTTTTTTTGTAACCCTGCGATATACATTGCGATATAAAGAAATCCTCAGGAGGATATAACAGCAGTGTGGGGTTGATGTAAATGGTCAGATACATTAGTTGTGTGAGGAACAGTTGCGTCAACAGGTGTAGGACACCGTCGACACAGAACACATGTTTCAGTTTCATCCTTCTGGAGATGAAATCAGTACAGATACGTGATGTTGGTATTGTTTCAGGCACCATGTCTTCATTTTCAGTGAGTTTCTTCTTTGATTTTGGTGATTTTCTTTGTTTTCTGTGATTTTATTCCTCATTTTCAGTGGTTTATTTCTCTCTTTTTGGTGGTTTTCTTCTTTGTTTTCCGTGATTTTCTTCTATGTTGATGATGATTTTCTTGCTTGTTTTCGGTGATTTTCATTTTTGGTGATTTTCCCACTTAGTTTTTGGTGATTTTCTTCTACGTTTATGGTAATTTTCATCTGTGTTTTCCGTGATTTTCTTTTGTGTTTGGAATAATTTTGTTCTTCTTTTTTTGGTGATTTTCTTCCTTGTTTTTGGCAATTTTTCTTTTTTGTTTTTGGTGATTTTCTTCTTCGTTTGTGGTAATTTTCTTTTTTGTTTTGATGATTTTCTTCCTCATTTTTGGTAATTTTCTTCTACATTTTTGGAGATTTTCTTTTTCATTTTCAGTGATATTCTTTATTTTCTAGGATTGTCTTCCTTGTTTTCAGTGATTTTCTTTCTCATTTTTGGTGATTTTTCTTCATAGTTTTTGGCGATTTTCTTCATAGTTTTTGGCGATTTTCTTCTTTGTTTTCAATGATTTTCTTCATTTTCGGCGATTTTCTTCTTCATGTTTGGTGATGTTTTTCCTTGTTGTCAGTGATTTTTTCTTCATTTTCAGTGATTTTCTTCTTCACTTTCAGTGATTTTCTTCTTTCTCAGCAATTTTCTCCTGTTCATTCCTCATTTTTCAACATCATTACCAGCGACTCACTCCACATGCGAGGGCGTGGTTGGTCTGCTTCAGCAAACTAATTAAAAACATCTGTGATTGGTGGACAGCTGCGTACAGTGTGTGTGTCAGGTACCAGATTAAAATGACCCAAGAACACACCGACTTCATTTATCTCCTCCATCACAGGACCTGCGATGCGACTACTGCGCACATGTACATTAGGACGCCGCCGCTCAAACATTACCCCCTGCGTCTGTAATCCAAACACGCACAGATGCATGCATGCTCCGTAGCCTCGCCGTCAACCTCTCGTTACACCAGGCTACCTCAGTTGGCTCTGGCGAACCAACCTCTGGTGCCAGCGCCAATGCAGCTGCTGTAATCTAGGCCAAGCTATTTATAAAGCGAGCAGCCAAGTACAGGCACAGGGAGCCAGGGGGAGACAGAGGGATGGGAGGATAAAAGAGTGTCTACAGGGCAGAGAGACAGATCTACAGAGTGGAGGTGAGAAAGAGCGGGGG
>JAPTGZ010000016.1:25644971-25657151 GCA_029814645.1 Fowleria isostigma | reverse complement strand
GGTTAAAAAAGGTTAAATATAAAGAAAATTTTATTTGGAAATTGACACAAAAGTAGTGCTGGGTCTTTATGGGTTAAATGAACGTAAAAGGTATACCTTCTCAATTGTAATAAAGTACAAAAGTAAGAAGTAAAAGTGCATTTTTTGACATGAATGAAATGATACTTATGTAACCAGACAGTCATAAAAGTTTTGTTTTTTTAAAATTCTGCAGTAAATGGTACTGACCAGAGTCCTGCACTGTGACATATATTATGTCCTGCCACATTTGTTTAGTTTGAAAAAGTAACAAGCCTATTATGAGAATGTAAGGAGTATAAAGTACAGATATCTATGCAGAAATGTAGGGAATAAGTCAAAAGTTGCCAGAAAAATGAATATTCAAGTAAAGTACAGATACCTAAAAAATCCTCTCAAGTACATAAACAAAGTACTTATACTTTGTTAGGTGGCTTGTTTATATCCTCCTGCACTTTTTATAAAATACAGTAAGAACTAAAATACTGTATGTGATTTGACAAAAATGTAAAAAAGTGTTGAGTGTTATCAGCGATCATTTAATCCTATTTTGTGAAACAAATTTAAATTTTACACACAGAGGCGTGTTTACCACATGTTACATCACCTTTCCTTACTGTCACAACTGAATAATTGCTCAACCTTTCTGTTTACAAGACTGGAGCAGCTCAACAGTCCATAGTGGCCACTGTCTGATAATCTTCCTCATGATGATGATGATGCATCTTCAGTTTGAGAAAGATGTGGCCACTAGGCATGACAGTCCAACAAACAAACCTTTTCTTAACCCATAAAAAACCAGTGCTACATTTGTACCAGTTCCCAAATGAATTTTTCTCTCTATTTAACCTATCATAGGTGCTTTATCACCATTTCGTATAATATAATTCTCTATATTTTACATTTTTCACTGTATATCATGTATTTTCCTATACTTAATTTCCTACATTCAGTTTAGATGTTATGGACAACTCAGTTAATTCAAAGTTTATTATATTGAAACAGAAAAATCTGAAACAAGAAGGACTTTTGTTAGTCAAATCTGTCGTTAACTGAACATAAAACAAATGTGTCCATCCACTATCATTGATCCAACTCTGTAGGTTTTATTGGTGAATCAGTGTTGTAGAAGGTGACAGTGCTTGTACATCCACTATGGAATGTTCAAATGGGTCATATCTGATGACAATGATGACAACTGCATTTTACACCATTTATTTACTTGTATTGATAGGATTAATGGATTTACAGGTACTAACCATTTTAGATTAGTAGATGCTTTTGTTCCCTGATGGAGTTTTGGGTCTTTATGGGTTAAGGGAAAACTAGATCAACTTGATGGCAGCATACGTTGCTTTCACATTAATGGTACTTCACATTTCCACCATCTTTCAGTCTGAGATGAGTGCAGATCCAGAGAATTTGGTTCTTATGTAATACAATTTTAGCTTACATTTCTATATGCAATAGTGGTCTGTGTTCAGTGACAGTTGTTGTAAATGGTTTGTATATATAACGCTTTTCTACACATTAATGGTACTCAAAGCACTTTACAATACAAGTTTCCCATTCACCCATTCACACACACTCATACACCAGTGGGCTGCCACTATGCCAGGCACTACCAGGCCTCACTGGGAGCAATTTAAGGTTCAGTGCCTTGCTCAAGGACACTTCAACATGCAGACAGTTGGAGGCGGGATTCAAACCGCTGACCCTTCGATCACAGATCGACCCGCTCTACCACCTGCGCCACAGCCACCCATGACAAAGTCCTCTGTAGCATATATGATTATATTCATCGCGATAACATGAACCATGATGCTCATGGTTTAGGTTGGAGAATCTAAACCATGTCACTCACATTCAACAGTGGTTTCCACCCTTGGCCTTTGCACACTGAGATTTTCCAGAACTCCCTGAAATGCCACTGTAGATCTTTTCTTCAGACTTTTGTCAGTTAAGGTTCAAGTTAAATAAGATCTCAGAAATTTGAGTTTTAAATGCATTTTAACAAATGAATCGGTGAATTCCAAAAGGGCCCAAGTCCAGAGACTTCAGTTTGCAAATCCCATGAAATTAAAAAAGTCGAATGCTTCATATTATACCATTTATAAGCTATGATTATGTTCTATATCTGAGTATTGTAAGTATGAACCATCTGGCATTGACTACCTTTGAGATCTGCAATTTATTTGATTTTCTGCGAAAACCTATTTCTTGGACTTGGGCCCTTTTTGAATTCACCGATTCAAATGTTCCAAATCTCTGGAAATGAGATTTGAACATAATGGAGCTATTTGTCATCCTGCACACTGAGGGCCGGATCTACTACAAGTTGCATTTACACACAATTGTGCATGTGCTGGGAAGAGAAAATGTAAACATATTTTGTTTTTTATTTTTTGTTGCTATGGCGAAGTGTGAGGGGCTGCGAGTTGCAGCAGCTCTTGCTTGTGACTTTCTATCTTTTGTATTCTTTAGCATTTATCTCTGCTTTCCACATTTCTATCTTTATTTTCACTAAATCCCCTAGGAGTTGCACACCTAGGGCAATGCATCATGCAACTTTTGTGCCACTTTTTCTTTTCTTTTGTGGAAATTTCAAATGTCTCATTTTCTTTTTTTTTCTGTCTTCATCTTTGTACTTGCGTGTTATACGGTACTGCTGTAATTGTGAAATTTCCCCATCATGAGATCAATAAAGTCTTATCCTATCCATTAATTTGGCACACACAAAGTGATTTATCAAACCCAAATGCAATTTTGCTCATAGAAACTGCGTCTATATTCAACATGTGATTATTGTCACAAGAAGGAGACATCAAAACAATGAAACAAGATGCAGAGAATGTATTTTTTCATCTTCGTGTGACCATTTTTTGGAATGAATGAGGAAACACTCATTAAAACATATAGCCTATCCAGCCTGGTCAATTTGGAGCTGTTGGAGGAAGTCAGAGCAGATTTGGAACCATGAGAAGGAGTCATGCAACACCTGCAATGACCAAACTCCTGGCAAGTTTACATTTTTTTTTGACTCTAGGTCATTCCATCATAGTTTAGCTCTTACATCTGGGATCTCCCAGTCCCATTTTTCAGACATGCTGTCTGAAGTCCCAAATGCCATGTTCATTAGGTTTCCACACACTTGAGACACCTTGAAGGAGACCGAACAAGGCTTTTTTGCAGTAGTTCATTTAAATGTTGATTTGCTTCATCTACCAACGCCTCTAATTCTATAGGGTCCAATTTAGCTTCTTACTTTTGTCTCTTCAAACTCGCCGACCTGCAAACCAACAAAAAACATGCAAAACCCTCATTTAAATAGGCGTGTATCCAACATGTTTGCTTCTTTTACCATTTACACAATCAATCAATCATTTGCAAGGTTCAGTGTTTGGAAGTTTACATGACAGGACAACTTCAACATTTTAACATGTGGCGTTGGTGATTTAAGTCCATGTTACAGATATAGATTTTTATTTAATTCAAAGAAAAACATCCCAAGTCATATAATGAACAATAGAGGTTTTGTTTCTTTCCAACATCTTCACAAGATTGACTTTGATAATAACCACCCTGCTTGCGGAGTTAAAATTAAGTTTCAATGTGACGTAGCGATTAATAGTTATAAAGATACCAGTATGTATCTCTGTCACGTTTCAAGTAAAATGTTAGTGGGTGTTTGGATTTATCAAGTGTTTTGAGCTTTTGAACTGCCTTTTCTCCAGCTGTTTTGTTAAGAATCAGTCGCTTAAAACACACTACATCACGCATGTCATCTTGCAAGCACTGGCTTTTATTTTCACATGAAGGGCTTCTAAATTTACTTGGCCTGTAGTTTCTCATGCTGCCTTCAAGTACTCTGTAAACTTTAACAACTTAAGCAGATGTTAATTTGATGTGACATGGACTGCGCTTTAGGATAAAAATAATGTTTTCTTTTAGATTCAAGCTGCATCAAGCTACTAGTGGAGTAAAGATGACAGTATCACATCTAGCTACTGTTCTAAATAACTTACCTAAGCAAACATTTATGTGAGCGATAGCTTAAAATACCGCAGCATGGCATATCCACATGTAACATCAGCATGTTTATAGTAGCATGCAGGAATGACGGTACAGAGATAATTTAAAGAATAAATCTTACCATGACACCACCTATTTTCTGACTTGGTTTCCAGCTCCTTGGCCACATAAATATCATACCTCAGTATTAAAGAAGCTATATGTTTGGATGTGTTTATAAAGTTGCTGTTGTGAACTCAGTTTCTACTGTAATCCTCACAATCTCAAGTGAAGGTAGACCATACTCCTCAGTAATGTGCTGTACTCTATACAGGATGTTGATTCATGTCATTTCAGTCTTTAAAATGAGCAAGTTTAATTACTGTAATGTCACTGCGTACATTAATACATTTTATTAAAAGGGTCATATTTTGCTAAACCCACTTTTATTAGTCGCTGGTGCATTTATTTGTGTATTTATGGACTCTAATAGTTGAAAAATGTTTCAATGAGAACCTGCCAAGTGCTGCAGAGCTATCTTTATATTAATTTTGGCAAAAATCAAGTAGTTTTCTACAACCTGTTTTGAATCTTTCTTGATTTGTTATGTCTTTAACTAATTACGACATGACATTTGCATATACAGTTGTGGAAAAAATTATTAGACCACCTTTGTTTTCTTCAATTTCTTGTTTAGTTTAACTCTTTCCCCCTTGGATGCCTACCAGGGACAGCCCATATATGTGTTATTAGGGAACATTTGGTTTTTCCAGTGTGTTGTTTCTATTTCCAGTGGCTATAATTGTGACTACTTTAGCAAACTTCCAGGAAAACCAGTGAAAAGGTATTATTATCATTATAATTGCATTATTATTGTTTTTCATATATAAAAAAAATAAAAATAAAACAAAAAAATTAAAAAATAAATAAAATTAAAAAATAATTTTAAAAATCCAAATAATAACAAAATAAATAAAGAAAAAGTAAGGAAATAAAGAAAATAATAATAAATAATAATAAAAAATTTAAAAATGAAGAAAAAAAATAAAGAAAATTTATTATATAATTCTGTTGGTTGGCCTAAAATGGGTTGTGTTCACCTCCACCTATCACAGCATCTGTTACATTTGAAAAACAGAACCTGTTCTCATGGTCGTCAAATCACGTCTTAATGAAATAACAGAGGTGTCAAAACTCGTCATTAAGGGTTAAGGGTCATCACATGTCGTCTTTATGGGGGAAAGAGTTAATGCCTGGTACTATTAAAGGTACATGTGTTTGGACAAATACAATGATAACAACAAAAATATCTCATAAGAGTTTAGAGTTGATATCTATCCATTTTCCATGGTTTTCCTTGATAATAAATTCTTACATCAGTAGCTATGGCTTTGTACTGACAAATACAGTGCTTTTAGGCATTCTATGTTTTCTTTTCTGTCTGTTTTAGACGCATGATACACACAAGAGTTAGTACTTAATTGCATAACCATTGTTTCTGATGACTTTTGATGGTCTAATTATTTTTTCCATGACTGTATAAGGTCAAGACTTCCAATGAATATTTTTCCGAGTACGTCATGATTGTTTGTCAGCAGCAGCGGTTGTAACCGATTACCTAAAATGTTCAGTTATTGGTTGTATTAAAAAACGCAAGTGGCTGAACAGGACAGAGCAGCACTGTCAACAGCCTGAGGGGATAGGGTGTGAAATTGTTCATTTGCATTTAAAGGGCCAGCACTCAAAATGACCTTTTTAGTGTCATTATTCAGAAATAGTGTTGAAGGTGGACCCGTAGAGTTATATTAATGAGAAATTCCGACCCAAGCATAGCATTTACAGTTTATGTAGACCACAGGGAAATGTTTTAAAATACATAATTCCATGTTTGTTTTTTTTGTTTTTTTAAAGCAAAATATCACTCGGTAAAGCTTGGAATAGACTAAGGATTAACCAATAATTAGCCATGACAAATGATCAGGTCTGATATTCACTCTTTTACAATCATCAATATCAATATTTTTCTATACATTGACACCAAACAAACACATTTAACCCTTCAAGACATAAACAGTCATCGGTGATTGAAAGTATTTTCTGATTTAAAATGTTTATTAAATCACTAAGTAAACCACTAACCTTATCGATATATAAATAATTAGGTAAAATGCAGTTCTTTAGCTTTTCAGCAGCATCAAATATGACCTATTTAGATGCTTGGAAGCTCCATAGTGAACATGGAAACATCGTTCACCAAAAACCCATGCGGTTTGACAAATGACAGTGATTCCTTATGTATTCAGTTCATGACATATTTTGTTGAAGAAGTCACTTTTGCATCACTTTTCTGTGTTTTGATAGAATAAGCTCTGAATTTGCTTTGGGACTTAACATCTGCATGATCAGTGAATTAAATGGAGGAAAAAAACAAGAAAGAGGAAATGTTAAATGGTGATAGACCACTATTGTAAATTTTTTTAAGTCTGAACAAAAAGTAGTACAAGGGCTTTAAGGTTTAAAATGGTTTAAAGTACTTTTACTCTTTCTCCCTTAGATGACTACTGGGAACAACCCACATATTAGGGAACATTTTGTTTTTCCAGTATGTTGTTTCTTTTTCCAGTGGCAATAATGTCACTACTTTGGCAAACTTCTGGAAAAACCAGTAAAAATGTGCCATTATTCTGATTTTATTTAAAAGAAAATTATTTATATATAAAAAAAAAAATGAATAAAGTTAAAAACAATAAAAAAATCTAAATCATAACAAAAGAAAGAAATAAAGAAAAAGTAAAGAAATAAAAAAACCCAATTTTAAATAAATAAAAAATGTATTATTTAATTCTGTTGGTCATCCCATTATTGGGTGTGGTCACCTCCACCTATCACAGCATCAATTGCATTTGAGTTAAACTCTGGTGCAGTCACTTTTTCTTGAGTCACCATGCTGTAGTGTTGTGATGTCCTTCTCACAACAGTATTCAGTTGGGTAGAACTCATCATAAGCAGTAGTTTATCAACCCTGTACTGAGAAAAGAGCATTTTATTTATTTACTAGTGCTGTCAAACGATTAAATTTTTAAATCAGATTAGTCACAGGGTTGCTGTAGATTAATTTTGATTAATCACGATTAAATATCACTCAGTTTTACTCTATATTAATCGCATTTCATTTTGCATGAGCAAACAAACTCAACAAAGAAGGGAATACATATGCACTTAACGTGTTTGCTGCAAGTTGCTAGCTGGTAGCCAAAGTGCTAGCTTCAATCCCCATTAAACATATGCTCCGTGTTAATGTGGTATTTTAAGCTGGAAGTACTTTGGTGAAAAGAAAACTCGTTCCTGCAGAGTTTGCATAATAGTTTATGTTGGTTGATTGTTCCATCTTGGGTTTTTTTTGTACTCATATTTCCATCCAGACGGCAACGTGCTATTTATTGTCTTTCATCTTTGTGGGTTGGTTCTGCTGCCTGTTGCTACTGCATCAACTGCCCATTTGTTCGTGCACAATGCTAACTCTATTTGGACAAACTGCCCCAAACACGTTGGCAGAAACATTCAGAGTCATTCTGTGCTACAGATTGGTTAATTGCCTTAACATTTTAAATCAGATTAATCATGATAATGGATTAATCCGTGTTAACACGTTTGTTTTGACAACCCTATTATTTACTATTCACTTTCATAACTGATTGTTTTACACATGATTGTAATGTCAGCTTAACCCATAAAACCCCAAACATCCAACATCTACCAAAATCATGCATTAATATAAACTGTTTAGTACCTGTTGATCCACTAATGCATGTAAATAATCGGAATAAAATACAGTTATTCATCTTTTCATGGTCAACAGATATGACCCATTTGGACGTTCAGGGGCTCCATAGTTACCATGGAAACATCATCATCTTCTACAACATTGATTCACCAGTAAAACCCATAGAGTTGGATCAATGACAGTGGATGGATACACTACGTTTATGTTCAGTTAATGATAGATTTGCTGAAAAAAAAAATCACATTTTCTTGAGTTTTCTCTGTTTTTGATAAATAATCCTCAACTTTACTCTAAACGTTAATGAACATCTACATGATTAGTAAATTAAATGTTGGAAAATACCTGATTTTCACTGAAAAAAAACACAAAATCCAGAAGATAATATTGCAACAAATGGTGATAAACCACTTAAGGATGGTTAAATACAGAGAAAAAATAATTTGAGAAGTGCCACAAATGTCACATTGGGTCCTAATGGGTTAAAGGGAGTTTAAGAAATGTTTTATGTTGGTGTTTGACACTTGACACTATGATCCATTCTTCCTTATATCGTCTTTTGTACGTCTGAGGTAAGTTTATTTAGACACGTGGCCAGTGGACGTTGTAGGTATCAGCCTCGCAGTTGCTCTAAGACTGGATTGAGTCATGCCAACCGACTAATCCTCTCTCTTAATTTCCCACTCTGGCATTTGCACTCCTTCTCACCTTCCCTTTTCATGTCTCTGTGACCTTCCCTTTTATGCGTCTGCCAAAAACCTGAGTGCTTACGGAGCGGCTGTAACGATGAGTGTTTGACGGAGCCACATTATGATCCTCCCTCTCCGCAGTCATTTGTTTTCCTCACCATGTGCTTGTTGTCGGCCAGGTAAACTGCAGACATTACAGCTCTGCCGCGTGGATCATCTATCTTTATCATACGTCCACCTGATTTGTCGTTAATGTCCGCTCTCCATCATTTTTAAGTGTAGATTTTCACACGAAACGCTTCTTCAACTGTGTCCGGACTCCCTCTGTTTTCTAACCAGCACATACCTCTTCCTTTCTTCCTCTTTTTTTTTTTTTTCCTCTCTCTCTCCACCGGTGTTACACTCATTCAGCTCGGGGCGTCTTTGCCTGTCTGGCTCACTGAATGGATGGTAAAAATCACCAGTGTGTGAATGGGTTTTTGGGTGGCTGGCATTGTTAATGGTGTGTGGAGGGGACGGTACACTTTGCATTTTGTTTGTGCAGAGAGTGTGCAGATGTGTGTTACTTGTAGCAGCGGGGATCAGGATTGTCTCTGTGAATAACAAGGTGGAAAGGAAAGTGAAAAACTGACATTTTGGATTTTAGCCATTACCATCTACCCTCCTACCTCCCCACCACCACCACCTCCCCCGCCCTACCCAACTGTCAGTGGCGTGAGCTAAAACTAGATGGATGGCTGTTGCTCCTCACACACTCTGTCACATCCCAGTTTTGCTCGTGTTCATTCTTCCCCGTGCAATCCCTCTTGTTCTCATTCTCTAATATCTCTTTTTGCCAATGCCATTACCCTCCTCTGTATTTTTGACTCACTTTTTTTCTCCTCTCCTCTCCTCTTTCTGTCTTTTTTTTCTCTCTGTGCCCACCCCCTCACTCTTAAACACCCTCTCTCCCCTTGGTTTTGGTGCATTGCAGTGGCTCCACCACCACATTGGAGACACAACAGCCTTGGCAAACGAGGTCTCTCTCTCTTATCCCTCTTACTCTCTCTCCCTCTTTCTTGCTCCCCCTCTCTCTCTCTCTCTCTCTCTCTCTCCCTCTCTCTCTCACACACACACGAACAAAGACAATCACACACATTATACTCTTTCTATTTCTTTATTTTAGCCTCAATTTCCCCATCTCTTTTACTTCCGTACTCTCTCAAGGCTTATCAAGAGCTCGAGACAAAGCCTTGAAAATGAGCTGAACAGTAACCTCAGCCATTACCATATCAAAAAGCCACACAAGATTCGAAGGAAAAAGCATAAACATAATCCTTTGCCCTCATTCTTGCGAGGAACACTCGCAGATTTCCATATGCATACACACTACAGCCTTTAAAAGCCCCGTGCTTCTCAAGCGGTTGCAAGGCAACCACCTCTTCAATTTTCATGATGGATTGCTCTCTGATTTCTGAGGAAAAAGACACTTCACAGATCTTTGAAGGACAAAGACTTTGTAAGATTTGCTGTTTGTGTCATCTATCACACCTGAATAGACCAGGCGATGCACTGTAGGAGGTGACTCGCATTGTTTCAGTGCATCAATACGCCGTAGTCCTCCGTCACGCTGGATCTGACAGCGCTCATTAAACATATATTTGCTGAGGGATTCTTCTCAGGCATTACATATTCTCAGCTGGATCTACCAACAAATTAACACCCAGATTGCAGTGCTAGTGTAATGATACCTTGTCTTTCAAAGTCCTGTGTAATGTATAATGCAATTATGTTTACATATTTGCTGAAAGTACATACATAACATTACAAAAAGCATGACCTGCTCTTCTTTTGACACATAATTTGAATGTATTTACCACATTCAAAAGACATGCAAAATGGATTGAATCATATTTTGTATCATATACATTTTTCTCTTCTGGTATCATATCTTTTGAACATAAATCAGGTTTATATTTAACTGAAAAAAAGTCAAAGCATTCAACTCCTTTCTCTGTTCTGTTAAATTTTTACAAAAAAAACATTTAAAAAAATCTGATAGTATTAAATGGAGAGAGTTTGGATTTATTTCATATCACTTCCACATACCATATTCAGACGTAATTGACAGCAGCGCTGGAAAAAGCTTAACTAACTTAGGCTGAAGCATTGATAACTGGGCCTGGCTCTACGCTGACTTTCAAAGCTGGATTGGAGCAACTCCATCATCTGATTCCAGGCTGTTTAGTTTAATGGCAGACCCCATAATCAAGCTGTATTTGGGCCAGCGTTTAACATCTTTGTGATAAGCAGCTAGAACTAATCAAGTAATTGTAGGTCCACGTTCTAAGAAAAACTGACTCCAAATGGGTCACTACAGAAAGAGGAAAATGTGTAACCCAGAAGAAAAAATAATACAGTTGGATTACTATAAATATTGGTATTAAGAACAGGGAGGAGTGAAAATAAATCTTGAAAGTAATGGATAGTCTTCACAAGCAGATCTTTTTAATAAAATCAGTTTGTTGTTGCCTTTGATGTTATGAATTAAAAAAAAAGTAGAATTTTACTATTTTATAGACTTTTTTGGTGAGAATTGTTGTAATTCTTCCTTCTATCAAACCTTGAATTTTGACCTTTGACCACTAAAATATGTAGTCTGTCATTTGTGAGTCCAAGTGAGCATTTCTGCCAATTAAAAAAAAGAATTCCTGAAGGTGTTCCTGAGCTACATTTATGTGAATAGGCAGACAAGGGGTCACAGCCACCTTGACCTTTTGACCAGTCTGTCAAACCAGTCCGTAGATGGTGCTTGAAGAATAATGGAGAGCAACTAATGATCTAAAATAAAGAAATACTAATGTGATTTTTGCTTCATCCCTGGCCAACCCCATCTCAGAAATTGCATTAGTGGTTAACAGTGGATATCGGATTTTTAAAGGTCAGTATATTAACAATAATTTTGAGAAGATAAAAGCCCATTGTTATTTAATCGAGGAGTCAAGGATATCATCCCTGCCCTCCCTTAACCCATAAAGACCCAAATATACACCAGTGACTAAAAGCATCTACTTATTTAAAGAGTTTAATAAGTTCTGATCAACTAATCCTATCAGCACATGTCAATAATTGGTGTAAAATACAGTTATTCATCTTTCCATGGTCATCAGATATGACCCATCTGGACGTTCAGAGGCTCCGTAGTGGATGTGGAAACACCATCATCTTCCATAACATTGATCCACCAATAAAACACATGGAGTTGGATCAATGACGGTGGATGGAAACATAGGGCTTATGTTTAATTAATGATAGATTTGCGTAAAAAAGTCACTTTTTCCTTAAGTTCTGTCTGTTTTTGATATGATAACCCTTGAATGTAATCTCAGCATGATGCGCATGATTAGTAAAATAATTATAGGAAAACACCAGGTTTTCACTGAAAAATATGCAAAATGGAGAGGATAATATTATGTTAAACGGTGATAAATCACTTAAGAAAGGTTAAATAGAGAGAAGAACTGATTTGAGAACTGCCAGCAATGTAGCACTGGGTCTTTATGGGTTAAAAACAGCTGAAAACACAATAAATGTCTGAAATGAATCTTTCACATGATTTAGACACCGGGCGGCACGGTGGTGTAGTGGTTAGTGCTCACGCCTCACAGCAAGAAGGTCCCTGGTTCGATCCCCGCACCATGC
>JAPTGZ010000016.1:25623112-25636941 GCA_029814645.1 Fowleria isostigma | reverse complement strand
TCCATGCGACCCCCGTGACCCTAATGAGGATTAAGCGGGTTAGGAAAATGAATGAATGAATGAATGAATGAATGTTGATATATAAATAATAAAAACAGTAGGAGATGCAGAGTAAGTCTATACTAGACTGTGTATAACAGATGTAAGGTGCGTTTTTTTTTTTGTTTTTTTTTTATGTTCTCTTTATTTTCTCTACTACAGATGAATGACAGATTTTCTTTTTTTTTTTTTTTCCTCCTCTGGAAGCCGATCAGAGCTGGAAAACGCGTAGTGCTGCCGCATCCAGAGCCAGGCCGTTCATAAATAGTGTCTCCTCGGTGCGCCATTACGTAGTTGCAGTACCGCTATACGCCAGAGGATGTCGCACGCAGACTAATGGGCGGAACAAGCGGGGAAAGGAAAAAAAAAAAAAAAAAAAGGGGGCTGGATGTAATCCTGTTGGAGTCTGCCAATAACAGCCCTGCTCGTACTACACACATCCATACTCAGGGCTCCTGCGCGCATCGCACTGACTGCTGGGACCAGAGCGGCGACGGACGCACGGACGGACGCGCACACGCAGCCCAAGTCTTTCCACCCTGGGGGGGGGAAATCACACGCACAGGAGAAGAGACCAGAGGGAGGTAGAGCCAGATCCAAGCCCATATCGATCCCGGAGTGTGTGTAATTCCTTTAGGTGGCATTAGAGTCCTGCTGCTGAAGGGCGCTTGGATCACACTCCGTCTGTCCAAACGCGCAATCCCAAGTAGACCTGCGCGCTCCTGCCTGCAAGGACAAGTGATTGAGTTTGTGTTCCAGGTGGATATCCACAAACATCCCCCCCCCCCTTCCCTAGGAGCCAGCACACGCCGGAGTCCAACCAAAAAGGATTACAATTGTTTGGAAAGCTGTGTTTGGTCGTGGCCGTTTGCGCGCTTGCTTGGGCTGCGTATATGCGTGCGCGTCTTCTTCCGATCTGAGCAGAAACACAAGTACTGAGAAATCTGCTCGAGCCGGACTTAGGACCTGAGTTCAAACGGGAGGTCCTTCTGTGAATTACACTTGACAGGGAACAAAAAACAAACCCAATCTGAACTTGTTCATTCACTGCGTCTGAGAGCGGAGGGACACCGAGCCAACATGCCTCTTGCACAGATCGCGGAACCATGGCCCCAAATGGAACTAGTGCAGCTGGAGACAGAGGTAATGACAGGTGACAGATATATACACATGGGAAACAATGATGAAGAGCACAAGTCATCACAAACTACGGTTATGCAATCGAGGAGTAACTCATGTGTTCAGACTTCAGAGTTTGGTTTTGAACAGTACACAGGGACAATTACTGAGCATTTTTGTACAGAGTCAAAAGTATTTTCCTCAAAAAAAGTAAATTTGGCTCTATATTGAGGACATTTGACTCTATATTGGGTACATTTGACTAAGTTGTGGAAATCCGACAAAATGTTGAGTAAATCTGACTATATTGTGGAAGTCTGACTATATTGTGTACATTTGGGTCTATTGAGTAAATTTAACTATATTTTATAAATCTGACTCTATTGAGTAAATTTGGCTGTATATTGTGTAAATCTGATTATATTGAGTACATTTGGCTCTATACTGAGTAAATGTGGCTCTATATTGTGTGAATATGGCTCTATATTGAGTACATTTGGCTCAATATTGAGTACATATGATTATATTGTGGAAATCCGACAAAATATTGAGTAAATTTGACTATATATTGTGGAAATCTGACTATAATGTGTACATTTGGTTCTAGTGAGTAAACTTAACTGTATTTTATAAATCTGACTATTGAGTAAATTTGGCTGTATATTGTGTAAATGTGACTATATTGAGTACATTTGGCTCTATACTGAGTAAATGTGACTCTATATTGTGTACATTTGGTTCTATATTGTGTAAATTTGGCTCTGTATTGTGTAAATATGACTGTATATTGTATAAATCTTACTGTATTGAGTAAATTTGGTTCTATATTGTGTAAATCTGACTAGACTGAGTATGTTTGGCTCTATATTGAGTAAATTTGAATTTGAAATTTGAGTAAAAATGATAGATATCAGCTCTTGAATTAAACCACTGTGAGCTATTTTTGTTGTTATCATTATATTTGTCCAAATAAATGTACCTTTAGTTGTACCAGGCATTAAAATGAGCAAGAAATTAAAGGAAACTTAGGGTGGTCTAATAATTTCCCCCCCAATTATACATGTCAGTGGTGTTTTACATGCAATGTCTAGTCAGTGCTTCAATAAATGAGCCTTGGAGAAATGATAAAACAGAAATCAGTTAATATTTTAAATTTGTAACATGGGAGTAAAAATTCCCAAATGAATATGAACAGCTGTCATCACATTGTACATGGAAGGTAGTTAAGACTGAGGTTAATGAATGATTGAAAGCCCACTTAGTGGTTTTTACACTTTTCGCAGCATACATATTTGACATAACCTACAGGTGAACGCTTAAATTAAAACTCATCTGACCCAAAATGTGATAAATTAGTTGAGAAATTGTCACCTGGCTGCTTTAATCTGAAGCAATTTTTCTACTTGTTAAAGATTAATGTAGACACCGACCACAGGAAATTTACTCAAATTGAAGAAAATGTTGCTCTGCTCGGATAACAATTAGTCCCTGGCTAAAAAAAAAAAGTTACTCTTTGGATAGAGCTCTCCAAACTTAATATAGAATCAAATTTACTTAATATACAGTCAAATGTACTCAATATAGAGCCAAATGTACTCAATAGAGAGTTAAATATACACAATATAGTCAAATTTACTCAACATAGAGCCAAGTGTACTCAATAAAGAGACAAATTTACACAATATAGAGCCAGATTTACACAATATAGTCACATTATTTAGTATAGAGACAAATTAATATAAAGCCAAATGTACTCAGTGTAGTCAGATTTCCACAACGTATTCAGATTTACTTAATATAGTCAGATTTCCACAATATAGAGCCAAATTTACACATTACAGTCAAATTTACTCAACAGTCAGATTTACTCAATATAGACATATTACTCAAAATAGAGCCAGATATACTCAATATATAGAGCCAAATCTGCTAAGTACAGAGACAAATTACTCAATACAGAGCCAAATGTAGTCAATATAAAGCCAAATTTACACAATATAGAGCCACATTTACTCAGTATAGAGACAAATTAATATAAAGTCAAATGTACTCAATGTAGTCAGATTTCCACAATATAGTCAGATTTACTTAATATAGAGACATATTACTTAAAATAGAGCCAGATATACTCAATATATAGGGCCAGATTTACACAATATAGAGCCAAATTTGCTAAGTGCAGAGAAAAATTTGTCAATACAGAGCCAAATGTACTCAGTATAAGCCAAATTAACACAATATAGAGCCACATTTACTCAGTATAGAGACAAATTAATATAAAGTCAAATGCACTCAATGTAGTCAGATTTACACAATATAGTCAGATTTACTTAATATAGTCATATTTATTCAATATAGTCAGATTTCCACAGTGTAGAGCCAAATTTACACAATACAGAGTCAAATTTACTCAACAAAGAGTCAGATTTACTCAATATATAGGGCCAAATTTACTCAATGTAGAGCCCAATTTACTTAATATTGAGTCAAAATTACTCCTTTTGAGGAAAATACTTTTGACTCTAGAAAAATGTGAAGTATTTTTTCCTGTGTGTGATTTCCAGTGCACTGCTGAGTAGTTTCTGGTTTGTTTTTTATTAGTTTTTTGTTGTTGGTAGGCAGCAGGGCTCAGTTTGGAAACACTTCCTCCTTCTAAGCACATGAGTTCTGGGTGTAAAACTGCAGACCACATCAAAAAATAGGGGTAGTCCAGTTCATTCTCATTTTAAGGAATGATGTGTTCAGCTTTCAAGCAGAACCTTTAACATTCAGAAAGATTTATCATTTGTCATAGATGACGATTGGACATTTTAGATTTTTTTTTTAATTGTTTTGACAGGATAAAGGTATCAGGTCTGATTTAACCAGATTCTGCTGAAAAATCCTTGAAAACGCTTAAATTGTGTTTTCAAGGTCTGGAAAGTGCTTGAATTTCAGTTTGAGTGTGTTCAAGTGTTTGACGTAATGTAAGTCTGTGATGTGATTTATTTATTTGTTTTTAATATTCACTCTACCAGGTTAGATAAAAGCCAAAGCTACTTCTAGAGAGGTGATATATTCAGAAAAATAAGACTTTCTGTCAAAAAATAAAATTCCAGGTGTTCCTAGGTCGACTATAGATGAATTTTTATCTTAATTTTTGGCTCGGTGCACCAAGTGACTTCCCTTTTTTTGGATTATCCTTTTTGTTCTCCTTTAATTTCCAAACTTTTTGCTGTTATGAAACATAATTTTAGATTTTTATAGCATAATAGTGTACATCATTGTGATTAAAAAGTGGAAGAAAATAATCATGAGTATAGGTTTTCCTGTAGATACGGATTTCAGCGACAAGGAGCTGTACTGGAAAAAAATTAAAATGACTCTTTAAAGTGCTTGAATTTGACCTTGAAAAAATGTGTATGAACCCTGAAAATCATAAACATAATGAAAAGAATGTAAGTATGTGTATAATTTAGGATAACAGGAGTTCATTGACAACATTCCAAGTCTTCCAGCTGACTTTTGGCATCACATTCCTACACACAACATCCAACCCTCTAAGAGTTTATTTCACAATACAACTATTTCTGTTTTGAACATGATGTGTACTTGCCTGTTTTGGGCTTTGGCACCATTTTGCACCAATTATGGTTGGGAAACTTTGTCTTCAGTCCAATGAAGTGCAACCAGTTAACAGAACTGGTATTTATAATGGAAGTTCTGATGAGTGGGCAGATTTTGTCGAGCTGTTGAACAGTTTTGATAAATATACAGGACTTCTTGTTCAGTTTTGATGGATTTTCAGTTGTTGGACAATTAATCAATGAGATGCTTGGTCTAACATGGTGTTTAACCCATAAAAACCCAGCTATATCTAACATTTTGTAAGTGATTTATCATTATTTATCATAATGTTATCCTCTGTATTTTGTGTTTTCTCAGCGTAAATCATGTATTTACCTATATTCAATTCATTGATCATGTAGATGTTCATAAAATCTCAGATTAAAGTAAAGGAAGATATATATATAAAAAAAAAAACAGTGGAAACTGAAGAAATGTGACGTACTCAGTAAAATCTATCATTAACTAAACATAAACCCAGTGTGTCCATCCATTGTCATTGATCCAACTCCATGGGTTTTACTGGTAAATCAGTGTTGTAGAAGATGACGGTGTTTCCATGGAAACTATGGAGCTTCTGAACGTCTAAATGGGTCATATCTGATGACCATAAAAAGGTGACAAACTGTATTTTATACCAATTATTTACTTTTATTGATAGGATTAGTGGATCACCAGGTATTAAACAGTTTAGATAAGTCAATGCTTTCAAGGCATTAAAGGTCTAGACATGTCTTTCCTAGATTGGTATGTAGAAATATTAGGTGTAAATATGCTCTAAATGTGTTTTAAAACCGAAATGGAAATTACCTAACGAACTTGCATAGCATAGTGTCTAGCACCGCCAGTAAAAATGTATCTGAAAATCTCTTTAGAATCGTTAAAATCATAATCAGATTAGCCAGTTAAGGTCTTAAAACTCCAGACATGTCTCTCTTACAATTGGCGTGTAGAAATATTAGGTATAAATATGGTCAAGATGTGTTTAAAACCGAACTGGAAATGACCGGACGAACGAGCATAGCATAGTGTCTAGCACCGCCAGTAAAAATATACCTGAAAATCTCTTTAGAATCATTAAAATCATAAGGTCTTAAAACTCCAGACATGTCTCTCTTACATTTTTTGTGTAGAAATATTAGGTATAAATATACTCTAGATGTGTTTAAAACCAAACTGGAAATTACCGAACAAACTAGCATAGCGATTAGCATAGCGTCTAGAGCTGCCAGTAAAATACCTGGAAATTTCTTCAGAATCACTGAAATCATAATCAGACCAGCCAGTTAAGGTGTCAAAAAGCTCTAGACTAGAGTGGTGTGTAGTAATATTAAGTTTAAATATGCTTTAGATGTGTTATTGTGTGATATTTTACCTCAGTTTGACAGTATTTAAGTCAACGTTGCCACTCATCTCATGCTTTCTGCCAATCGTACTGAAGATGTTCCCATGCCCTCCCCGCCAAGACCTCTCGCCACCCCATAAAACATTTTCTAGATCCACCACTGTTGACATTTGACATCTGATGGATTTGTTGAACAGTCATTGCAGCTCTAAAATGCTAATTAACACAAAAAGGAAAGTTTCAGTATTGTTTTCATCATTACATCACTTGTACGATAGATAAAAGCTCTTTGCTGTTGGCTGTTAGTTTTTTTTTTCTTCCTCACAATGAATGAATCATCGCACTTTTGTCAACGTGCAGGTGCTTTATTTTTTATTTTTTTTTAATCGTAATTCAGGATATTGACGGCTGTGCTGCAGAACACTCGAAGCAGACCGGGTTGGTTATTCTAATTAATGTTCTGTATGAGTGCCTCCTGTGCACAAGTTGCAAATCAGAAGCTCCTTTGTCACATTCATTATGGATACGAGCAGTGAAAGGGTGCACATGTGCAAAAATACTTCATTGTTTTTGCGGTTGGCCATTGATCAAACCTAAATCCACTGTGAATCCATCTCTTAATTAAACGCGTGTATATGTGACATCCATGCTCTGTTTATCCGGCCTCCCTGATAAATAGCTCTATGCCCTCAGTTAATTTTACAAGATATAAGACTCATTTTTCTATCTCTGGGCCCATTATACCCTGTATGATTAGGTGGGAGGAGAAATTTAATCAGCGAAAGATCCCGAGGAGCTGATTTGCAACAACTATGAGGAAAAATGACTTTCCTTATTCCTAAAACCTTATTTCCTTATTAAACATCGGGCCTAATTTGTGTAATTCTAAAGACGTCTTGACTCATTTAGGCACGTAATTAATCTGAGGAGTGCTATTGTGATTAAGAATGTAGGGAATTATTTATGTTGCACTTGGAGCTACCGCATTTGGGGCTAATTTTGGAGAAGGTTAATATCAACATGGGTGTTTATAATGAATGAAAACTTGAGTGAAATGCAAAAAGAAGCACTTTGGGTAATTTAGAAACACCATGACTTAGTGTGTCCTGCAGACTCCACTATTCACAGTATTTTGCAGCATGCAGGTTGTTGGCTGAGTCGCATATCGCAGCTGAACAGATGGTAGTGCAGAGACTGTGAAGAGTGCTAAGTTTAATATGGTAAGAAGCCCCCCCCCCCTTTGGTGTGTTTAATGGCTGAAACTTGTTAGATCATTGCAAAAGAATTAGCTATGCACATTAGAGCTGCACAATATTATCATTTGAGCATCATCATCGCAATGTGTGTGTGCGCAATAATCACATCACAGGTCCTGTAATGTAGGGGGTAAATGAACTCAATGTGTTTTCATCTAATTTCAATGGTACCTGACACACACTAAGCACAGCCATTCACCAATCACAATCGCGCTTAATCGGTTTGCTGAAGCAGACCACGCTCCTGTACATGGAGTCGCTGGTAGCAACATTAAAAAAATGAGCAATGAACAAGAGAAGATCATGGAAAACAAAGAAGAAAATTGCTGAAAACATAGAAGGAATGGCCAAAAACGAAGAAAATCATCAAAAACAAAGAAGAATATCGCCTAAAACGAAGATGAATATTGCCCAAAGGGAAAAGAAGGAAATTGCCAACAACAAAGAAGGAAGTCGCCAAAAACAAAGAAGGAAGTCGCCAAAACAAAGAAGGAAGTCACCGAAAACAGAAGGAAATCGGCGAAAACAAAGAAGGAAGTCACCGAAAACAAAGAAGAAAATCATGGAAAACATAGAAGGAAATTGCCGAAAACAAAGAAGGAAGTCGCCGAAAACAAAGAAGGAAATTGCCGAAAACAAAGAAGGAAATTGGCGAAAACAAAGAAGGAAATTGGCGAAAACAAAGAAGGAAACTGGCGAAAACAAAGAAGGAAATTGGCGAAAACAAAGAAGGAAATTGGCGAAAACAAAGAAGGAAATTGGCGAAAACAAAGAAGGAAACTGGCGAAAACAAAGAAGGAAATTGGCGAAAACAAAGAAGGAAATTGGCGAAAACAAAGAAGGAAATTGGCGAAAACAAAGAAGGAAATCGGCTAAAACAAAGAAGGAAGTCGGCAAAAACAAGAAGGAAATTGCCGAAAACAAAGAAGGAAGTCGCCGAAAACAAAGAAGGAAATTGGTGAAAACAAAGAAGGAAATCGGTGAAAACAAAGAAGGAAATCGGCAAAAACAAAGAAGGAAATCGGCAAAAACAAAGAAGTAAATCGGCAAAAACAAAGAAGGAAATCAGCTAAAACAAAGACGGAAGTAGGCGAAAACAAAGACGGAAATCGGCAAAAACAAAGAAGGAAATCGGCGAAAACAAAGAAGTAAATCGGCAAAAACAAAGAAGTAAATCGGCTAAAACAAAGACGGAAGTAGGCAAAAACAAAGACGGAAGTAGGCAAAAACAAAGACGGAAGTAGGCAAAAACAAAGACGGAAGTAGGCAAAAACAAAGAAGGAAGTCGGCAAAAACAAAACCAACATCAGTTATGTGGAATTATTTTGTCTACAGATGAAACTGAAACGTGTGTTTTGTGTCGACAGTGTCTTACACTTGTTGACACAATGAGAGGTCAGGCACCACACAGATATTATATCCTCCTGAGTATTTTTTTATATCACAATACATATCACACAATTATAAAAAATCCCATTGTCAGTTTTTCCCAGTATCATGCAGCCCTAATGCACCTACACATACACTACATAAGACTTTTTTTTTTTTCTCCCAAATAGCCGCCGCCTCAGCCCCTGAAACCCAATATCACCCAAGCTGTATTTAATTTGATCATTGCCAGTCAGAGTGGGACTGGCGCCATTTATCTCTGTCACCAACCTACCAACCAGCTGCACACTTTGATTCCTGATGGCTGACTGGAGAGGCAGCTCAGGGATCAGATTGATTGAGCCCAAAGAGGGTCTGAGACTGGAGGCCATGCCAGGGAACATGTTGGAAGAGAAAGGGGAGACACTGCAGTGGGAGTCTGCCTTGTCATATGGACAGATGGGACAAAGACAAACAGACTTGCCACATTTACATGCACAAAATGTTCTCATTTTTGATCTGTTTGGGGAAAATGCAGTGTTCCTTCTAAGCTGCAATGCATATATTTGTTAGTGTTGGCTCTTCTGTGCAGCCATGCATAGTCTGATTGGATGGTTGATGTAAAAGATTGTGTGTGTTTGTGTTAAGTGATTTGTAGTCGGTGGTTTGGCTCTGTTTTTAAGCTAATGGGTAGCTAGTGTTATACAATGTTTCTGCAGTACAGGTAGGGGTGGTAGGGCAAAAATATCATATCACGATGTTTTAAAGCTGTGGATGACTTTAATTGATAGAACGAACAAAAGAATGATAGAAAGAATGACAGAAGGAACGATAGGACTAATGATAGCGCGAACAACAGATAGATAAATAGAACAATAGAATGAACGACAGAGATAGATAGATAGATAGATATAGATAGATAGATAGATAGATAGATAGATAGATAGATAGATAGATAGATAGATAACTTTATTATCTGTCAAGACAATTTAGAGTTCAGTGTCTTGCCCAAGGGCACTTCAACATGTGGACAGTTGGAGGAGAGATTTGAACGGCCAACCCTTCGATCATTGGGCGACCCACTCAACCAACTGTGCCACAGCTGCCCACATAACTAATCAACCCATCGGATAAACACAAAAGTCTCAATTTGCTGATGAGTCGAGTGATGTAGTGGCACAGTAAACGCCGCATCACTCCCCCATGCACTCTGCATCTTTTTTTCCTGGCGTGCGTCAATAATGATTACAACCTAGACTTGTTATGTCTAGAGACTAGCAAGTTACTTTCTTGAACCAGATCCAGTACGAGTCTATCAAACTAGCATTGTATGTATTAGTTCCATTAAATGACATGTGATGTTAGTTTCGTGGCCTGATAAACGGAGATGTTATAATTACGACAATAGTGTGTAACTAGCCTACGGGCTAAAGTAATCACATAGCCATGGTAGGCAATTGTAAGCTAATGTTCCTGGTGTCCACAACAGCCCTGTTTACCCAAAACGTACTGTGCCATAAGATTTTGTCCATTTTTTTCTCCATATTCATGTGATGTTGCAAAAACATTAAACTGCATTTGGACCAAACAGGTGGTTCAGCTGGACACCAGCATCCGAAGCCTCAGCCATGCTGCTGTGTTTTCCTCTGACAGAGACTCCATTGGCTTTTGCTTGGTTGATGGTTTATGTTGCTGCGTGGAGCTGCGCTTCCCACAATGCAGCGCTGCAACAAATTTCCGGAAAAGAGAAATTGAGAACCTCCTGAATCCATGAATAAGAAATAAGATAAGAAATCCCCATTAGTGTTGTCTGTTAAAAAATGTTTTAATCATGACTTCTCTTACTAAAAATTCTAGAAGCAATTTCTAAGACGTACTTGCTTTTTACCCACTTGTTTTACCGGGTGATACTGAAGAACTTTGACGCAAGCGTAAGGAGTTTTTGCAGTAAAAGCCCCCCAAGTCTTCTATAGAGAAACCAATGCACAGACCGTTTCATAGATGGAGATACCTGAGGCGGCTGCTAGCTGAGATATGGAGTTAGCTTAGCACAAACAACACACACTCCAACACAAAGTTCATATTAGCACAGATGCACATGTGAATCTGGTGGTGGAGTCAGTTGGCTATCCAAAACAGTGGTTGCTAAAGTGGGGGTCTCCAGGGAACACTATTGGGGCCTCAGAAAATTGGAGGAAAGAGGAGAAAAAACTGAAAAACAAATAATTTCAAAAATAGATGCTAATTTTTAAGGATTATTATGAATATGTTTGTTTTCCGTTTTGGCTGCTCCCTTTTGGGGTCGCCACAGTGAATCACCAGTGATCCATATGATGATTTGGGCACGTTTTTATGACGGGATGCTCTTCCTGACACCTGGGCTTGGTACTGGCCAGGAATCGAATCCAGACCTCCTGTGTGGCAGGCGAGAATTCTACCACCGAACCGTCTCGCCCCCAAGGATTATTATGAATATACAGTGTGGAAACATGCTTGTTAATAATATTTTTACGCTAAACCAATTTAATAATTTTTGTATAGTGAATAAAAGTAAGAAAACACATTTGAAAAGTCAATGTTTGTGACGTATTTTGCAAAGCGGGGGGCCTGGCCAGAAGCTAATACTGTTTGGGGGGCCTTGGCATGAAAAAGTTGGGGAACCTCTGGTCTAAAACACTGCCTCACTCTTTCAGATTCTCAGCAGGTTTATCTGGAGGGTCAGTGCTGCAATATTTACACAATCCAAACACCTGTTGATATCTAAGGTTTTCATATTTCATGTTGAATTGTGAATTGTGTTTCTTGCTCTGGCAACATATTTTGTGCATTTCTCTTGGGCATCTATATTTACTAAAGCAGGGGTGTCAAACTCATGTTAGTTCACTTCCACATACAGCCCAATATGACCTGAAGCAGGCCGCATCATTAAAATAATAAAATAATCATATACAAATAATGTAAATTCCAAAATTATTTCTAAATTCTATGTTTAAAGTGAAAAAAGTCAAAATATATTATCAAAATACTTACATTTACAAAATGTTTTTTTAAAAATAATGTAAAAAACATGAACAAAATGTAATTTATTAAGAAAAAGTTACAATTTATGCCATTATTTTGCCTCAGCTTCTCATTTTTACATGTTCATTACAACATACAGATCACAGTGGATCTAAAAATACACAAAACATTTAATAACAGGCAGAATATTGATAAAAATTTTACTTAATTCATATTTTTTGTAAAAGGCTAGTCTGTAAATGTTAACATTTTTCTGTAATTGTATTTTTTACACTCAAACAAATAGAAAAATGAGCAGATTTCATTTTTTATAGTGTATTATGATAGTATTTTACTCACGTTAGATCAAATTCATCTAAAATTATTTGAACATTTTTGATAATATTTTAAGTGTAATTTTTGTATTTCATTAATTCATCTTGTGGGCTGGATTGGACCCTGTGGTGGTCCCTGGATCATATGTTTGAGACCCCTGTATAGAACGGGGAATGTGAAAAACCTTAACAAATATGAACCTAAAATATGTAAAGAAAATTAAGAGCAATTTTAACAATATTCTACCTGTTACCAAATGTCTTGTGCCTTTGTAGATGTACAGTACAAATGATAAGATTGTTAAAATTGCATGTATTTTTCTTAACCCTTGTGTTGTGTTTGGGTCTGTGGGACCCATTTTCTTTTTTTATTGGAAGAAAAATGATGAGTAATTATGTTTTAATCATTTTTTTCCCTCTCACATCTTGATTATATTACATTTTATTTAAAAAAAAAAAAAACTAAAAAGGAGTAGCACTTTAATTAAAAATGTGATCTAGCAATGGCAAAAAACAAACAAAAAATATGAACACACCAAGGCACACCACACAAGGGTTAAGAAATGTTAGTTTCTTCAGCTTATTCTCATCTTTTTTGTTTGAAGAGCTTGTAAATGGTAATATTTTCATAATTTAATGTTACTTGTTTTACACTAAAAGATAAAAGTTTAGAGTCGTCAGTATTTATAGGCTATGGAAGAAGTAAACATAGCCACAGTGTCATCACCCACTGGTTTGTGTTTGAGTGTTTGGAAATATTTGGGTAGCATCTTTAGCATAACACTAACTAATTGAAAACATAACCTCAATAACGGACCTGAAACGTATAATTCTGAAGTTTTTCCACCGTTTTCATTTGAAGTTAAGTGCATGCTCATGGTGATATGCTGTGCTCATCCTGGTTCTGAGCAGGTGTGGTGTTCGTGCTCATCTCTCGGTATGAGTCAACTCCTCATGTGCCTGGAATCATGAATGAACATCAGAATATCTGCCCGGGTGGTGCAGGTCATCCAATAGGTGTGACTCATACTGCTGTCACTATTTAGTCATGGTGTCACATGACTACAAATCTCTCCACGTCCAGCCTCATATTCAATAATTGAGCTTGTTTCACAGATTTCCACTGGTGAACTTAATGCTCCCTGTGTTTCTCTACCGGTGTTTGTGCTGTTATTCTCAATGGGATGGAGGCCACGGTGGCAGGTTCCATTTGGATGGGTCTGAATCGGTTCTTTCTCTGGTGATGATTTGCTGATATTCAGATTTTAGGAGCATTGTTTGGACGTATTCAGTGCATTTTTTTTTTTTTTTTTACAGCAATCTGTGATCCAACTAGTCAGCAGTTTACTGTGTTTTGTACCTCAAATCAACCCTTTAACTACCCCACCAAGAAAAACCTGATGAAACAGTTTTTGTCCGCATTTCTTATTCCCTTGGGTGAGTCATTTCTAGATTTTTTTTTTTTTTTTTAAACCATACTAATATCAACTGTGAAAGTGCCAAAAATTACTTGATAAGTTAATTTTTTTTCAACATAGTCCTGATGTACTACCACTAACTGTTTAATACATGCAATACATGAAGAGGTTTCGATTTAACCCATAAAGATCCAGCACTACTTTTGTGTCGGTTCCCAAACTAAATTTTCTTTATTTTCAACCTTTTTTAACCATAAAGACTCAAGCATCCACCATCGACCAAAACCATCTACTGATAGAAACTGTTTAATCCCTGTTGATCCACTAATACATGTCAATAATT
>JAPTGZ010000016.1:25100082-25112472 GCA_029814645.1 Fowleria isostigma | reverse complement strand
AAAAAATACATTAATTTATAAATAAAAAAATAAAGAAATGGAGAACAAATAAAAAAAAAAAAATTAAGAAAATTTCAAAAGAAAATAAAAAAATAAAGACAATGTATTATCCAATCCTACCACTTGTCCTAGTATAGGTTGTGTTCACCTCCACCAATCACAGCCTCTGTCACATTTGAAAAACTGAACCTGTTCTAACGCTCATCAAATCATGTCTGTAGTGATGAAACAGAGGTGTCAAAACTCATTAAGGTTGAAGGGGGGGGTTGTCAAAGGTTGTCTTTATGGGGGAAAGAGTTAAACAAATGTCTTGACTGGAAACTGCACAATGCAACAGTTTTTTCAGAAACATTTTAAAACTATTTATATATATTTTTTAATGTAATGTCCTTTGCAATGAGCAGCATTTTTCAAGTAAAACTGTCAAACTTTTGTCCCCTACAAAGGACAAAAATGCACTGGTGGGTCTCAGGACTACATGTATGTATTACATACATTGTGTACACATGTTTACAACCAATATTTCTATATATATATATATATTTGTCTATGAGTGTTTGTTCATGTAAATTTCTATGTATATGGTGTTTACAGCAAACTTTCTATGTACATCTGTGTACACATAATGAGATGTATACGATCAGCACTGTACATGTATATATATAATTAGTATTATACATGGAGTGCATAGGCTCAAAATAAACTAAACCCAGAAAAAATAAATAAATGAATAAATCAAGCATTTTCAAGGATTTCAAGCACCTGTGTGAACCCTGAATACAAGACCAAGTGCAACAAACACCGCAGCACGCAATTTCCCACCAGATCCGATGAAAACTGGTTCTGCTTGTTTGTTCTTAACGCATTTACACATCTGAGAGCGCCCACTTGATTTGGATTTACAACTGTTGCATACTTAAGTCTGAGCTACGACCGACGCCTCGACACGCACGGGGTTTGAATCAGTGGGAGAAGGTGTCACGCTGGGTCCCGATCATGTGTTAAAAATACATAGGGACTGCTTGTGTGCATGATGCCAGATGAAGTGAGTTACCTGAAGCCTGTAATGACTCCTGTTGCTTGGGTTGCTGGGATATGGCTCACTGCCCTGGACCTCCACCTGTCACACACGGAAGAGTGAAAACTGAGCACCATGGATATTTTCAGGTTCACACAAACCAACTCTCACTATCAGGTGGTTCTCTCAAAGGCCTGATATTTAAACTATTCTCCATTCTGGAAACTCAACCTCACACAAAACAACTTAATCCCCGCATTTTTTACACACTACATGAAACAATTCGTTCTCTAAAACCATCTAGTGAAGTATAATAACAATATGAAAGTACAGAATGAATCGACATCAGACTTGGCAACAATCCAGTCCATTATTTCCCCGTTGTCAGTAGCAACAAAACAAACAATAGCTTTCAAGATTGGTAATTCAGTTTCAACAATCATTAGTCAGTCTTACCAAGATTTGTTCAACATATTAAGCTTTTTACAATGAGACCAATACATTTCATTTTACTCAAATAATATCTGACCAGAGAACAAAGTTACATAATTTTGACTCACATCGACAGCGTTTCTAATGACTGTATGATATAAAGTTTTTAAGACCTGCTTACAGATCAAGGAAAAGCAAACAATGAGAACCCCCAATCTAAAATTAATTGGATATGAATGCTGGCCAGATCATCTAATTCAGAACCTGAGTAGCACATGAATTTAACAATAAATGCAACTGTCTCTGCAGCATAACTCACACAGATGAAGTAAAAAGCAACTGTTGAAAAGACAACTGGATCTACAGTACACAGCACAGAGGAACAGGATTGGTTAATACAACCATTTGATCATATACCGGCATTCTTTCCTTTAATGGGTACCTTATACACAATGTATACAACACAGCGGTGCAGATCAAAGCAACAGTATAACAGTTCTCCTTAAGGCGAGACAAGGCAGGAAGAAAAATGTGTTTTTTCATGCAGCGCTAGTTTACTCCTTCAATGTGTACTTTTTCAAGCTGCCACATAGAAAATGTTGAAAATATACATGAAGATGTTTATTTTATAACAGATTGTTTACTTGTGGTGTAAGTTTCGCCCAAATTTACCAATAAGTTAGTATTCCAAACCAACACGCAGAGTTCTGTCTGTTTACTGAAGTCTGTCATGACCGATATCACCCATGTACAACAAGCTGTACACTAGGGCTGCACGATATTGGAAAAAATTTACATTGCGATTTTTTTTAAGCCTGCGATATGTATTGCAATATGAAAAAAAAAAAACTCAGGAGGATATAATAACTGTGTGGTGTTGATGTAAATGGTCATACAAATCTTCAATTTTTGGTAATTTTCTCTTGTTCGTTGCTCATTTTTCAATGTTGTTACCAGCAACTCTCTCCAAATTGGTTAAGAATGATTGTGATTGGTGGATCACTGTGCACAGTGAGTGTCAGGTACCCTTGAAATTAAATGAGATCACGTTGAATTTATTTACCTCCTACATTGCAGGATCTGCAATGTGACTACTGTGCATGTGTACATTGCGATGACGACACTCAAACGGTATATTGTGCAGCTCTACTGTACATGTAGACACTTGTCAGTATTCTGAAGATATTTACAGAGGGATTTATTCATAAATCATTCCTGGCCTGATTTATGCCACACTTAATTTTTTAAAAAAATGGCAAAAATTGTTTGTTTTTTTTTTTAAGGCTATGGACAGAATATTTTGATTTCCTAGGTAGGTAATAGAAGCAGATATCCCAAATTTTTTTCTGTCTTGTGTTAAAATGAAAAAACCTGATTTTATGATATGTTCAGATCCATCTACTGAAAATATATGCAAAATCACACATATTTAATGAGATAATGCATAATTATACATGCTAATTTCAAAAACATGTAAGACATTTTTTCATACTTATATACATGATTAACTGAGGAAGTTTCATGGTGATATCAATTATAAAATTTTACCCTATTCACCTCAAGTGTCTCGCCTTAAGATGAAGAAAATTTACTGAAAGAAACCTCACCAGTACTGCAGTCAAGTGTAACTAATTTACAAGTGTTGAACTCATTCACTCTAGTAGGATGTTACTCCTGATGTGGGTGGATTAACAATTTCAACATGCTTCACCCATTCTAGGTTTTTTTTTTTTTTAATGAAAAAAAATATTTCAGGAGGCTGCATATTTGGGTGTATGCTGCAGAAAAATGTTTCGAGAGAGACAATTCACATGGAACTCCTACAACATGGATTAAACCCGATGAAATGTTTCAGATGTTCATTTTAAAAGCGGTTTTGACTAAATACCAACAGGTGAAAAGACCTCATGCGTTCGTTCATTCTCGTCAAGAATCAGGTCAACACTGTGAGAGTGACAGAATCGGATAAAATCACACTGCAGTGGATAAAACACAGCAGAGAAAAAGAACATGTTCTACTGGTAACAATCAAAAATGAACAAGTTGGAAATTCAGCCATCGACTTTATCACCTTTATGATCACTCTGCGTAAAAGTACCGTCACACATGCACCTGCACACATCCAAACCAGTATCATCTAGTGTAGTGATTCTCAAACTTTATACAGAAGTACCCCCTGAAATATATAGATTTTAGCCAAGTACGACCCACTCTGACTTCAACATTTCTGATTGAAAAAAATGAGAAAAAATTTGTTAATGTGCCAAAGGTGGCTATATTCTAAAAATTTTAACATATATTTAACTTCAATATACTGTATAAAACAGACATCGTTCTGAGCAAATTTAAAATTTTAACTGAAAAGTGCCCTCTTTCTTTGATAAGAAAAATGAATCATCAGTTAATACATGAACCTTTCACCAATGAAAAATGATTACTTAATTACTTCAATTCACCTTGAATATAAAATAGAATTGTTCTTAAAATGTTACCAAAGCTTAGGGAAGGACTGCTACTTTTTAAAAATACTGAAATAAATAGGAGTGTCAATTTTATTATATGAACGCGTGTTTTATATTTCAGCATTAATTCTCATTATTCAATTTGTATTTCGTACATGACATAACGATTATCGGTACGATGATAAACCGCAGAAAAATTCCCAACAGTTAGTATTACCGCTTCAATCGATTACTCCACTTTCAAAGTACTTAAATACTTGCACTAAAGATTTGTTTCCATGTAGTTGTATTGTTCTTACATCCACAGTACATTAATGTTGGTGTATACACATTGGATTTATACCAAAGTAAATATGCTGACATTTTTACATTTTGATCTCAGGTGAACAATGTTTTTGCCAACAAAGTACATTGTGTGTGTGTTATTTGATTTGATTTTCTACATAAAACTTGGTTAATTTATTTCAGTGTGTATTCATACTTTTTGAACATTTTGAGCACATTTCAAGAATACCATCATTATAATGATAATAATAATTTTAATCACAATAACCATGATGTGAAATTTTCATATCGTTACACCCCTAATGATGACTTATTTAATCTATTTTTCCCAAAAAAATTTCAAGTACCCCCTGGGCTTCCAAGCACCCCACTTTGAGGAAAAACTGTTCTAGTGCACCTTATTCGACATAGGTTTAAGTACAGTTTCATTCCTTTACATCCATGTTTCATTCAATGTATTCAGCCATCACGGTTACCTTTTTCACACACTCCTCCTCCTCCTGACGCTTCTCGTAGTGAGAAAAGTCATCAAAGATGGAAGTAGTGTGTTTATATCCAGCGATGATCTTTAGCACCTGCCTGGCCTTGTCCAGCGGCACCTCTTGTGTGTCCCGAGAGTTGGTCACTGGCTTGTTTTCGTTGTTCTCCAGTCGAATGTGCCTCAGCTGACTGTTGGGAACGTCCTTAACAAAGAGCCAGCGGACGTCAAAACGACCCTTCCACTTGTCCTGCGACCACACGCCGGCAGACGTGTTGTAGTCCACGGGCGACCGCATCTCGGCTACGCCGCAAAAGTGACCGCTCCCGTTGACACTGAAAAGAAGATATAGTGGCCCCTTCCCGCCCAGCGAACGGTACGCAGCGTCCAGCCTCTTGTTGCCGTGCTCCGTGCTGCACCAGATGTTGTACTTGATGGAGCGGTGGATGTCATCCTCTGAGTAGCTTTTGATGATAAACACCCGGCCCTGTTTGGGGTTCCAGTCAAAGTCCTTGGGGTTATAGTTGTTGACCATACGCAACTTCTCCAACACCGGGTGAGGTTCAGAGGGGACCCCGGGTACCACGCCCACGCCGGAAGATGTGGGAGGAGACTGGCCTGTCCCGCTCCCGCTGCCGTCCCCGAATCCGTTGGCCCGGTTCCGTGGGGGGATCCAGCGAGTCGGCTGAGAAGGTTGCTGCTGTTGGCTAGGAGGAGGGGGACCCTGGGAGAGAGGGGGCTGGGGCATCTGAGCCATACCGGGCTGTCCACTAGGTGGGAGCTGATGCTGCCCCATCTGGGAAACGGGAGGGACCAGCTGTCCGTTGCTCAGGGGAAGTTGGGGGTTCCCTGCAGCAGTAGCTCCGGGCTGAGGAGACGCCTGGTTGGGTGGCTGCCCGTTACTGGGAATAGGGGGTACCTGCTGAGGGGTGGCAGCCTTGGGCATGGTACCCTTGTTGTCCCAAGTGCCGATGTCCATGTTGTGTTTGATGGGCGGAGGCGGCAAATTGGCACCGGCCATGCCTCCCTTGGTTTTCAGCTTCGGTTGAGGCTTGGCCGGTTTGCTGGCAATGTCTGCCCAAGAAGCGGGCTTGGCAGGAGCGATAGAGACAGGAGGCATGCTGGGAGGTCCTACAGATGATACCGGGCCGAGGGGACCCCCGCCAGGTAAACCTGAACCGACAACCTTGGGGGCCATGTCCCCGTTACCGCCAGGAGCAGCACTGCCAATCTTAAGGCCCGCCATGCCCTGGTCAAGGCTGTTCATACCAGGGGCTTTGTTAAGGGGCTCATTCGCCGGTGCAAACGGGGACTGTCCATCAATCATGGCACCCCCAAGTGAGCTGGGGGCGTATGCGTAGCTGCTGCTGTAGCCAGAGCTCTGCGGCGTCCCCGACTGTCCCTGAGAGCTGCTGTTGCCCCACGCCGAGAAGTCGATGCCGCTGGGGAAGAAGTTGAAGCCGTGCTGGCCGAGGAAGGGGTTGCTCCCCAGGGGGCCGGGCTGGCCAAACATAGCGTCCGGGAGGTAGTGGGGCTCCCCATTGCTCAGCTGTCCATAGGAGGCCAGGTAAGGCATAGGAGGATCCCCGCCTGTGGACCATGCTGCCTCGTTTAGCGAGTAGGAAAATCCTATGGAGGGGCTGTAGTAGCTGGGCATGTACGAGTCCGACATGGCCGTATAGGCATTGCTCTGCGGAGAAAGACATAGAATTTAGGCCCAAGTTGTATAAAAATCATACTTACAATCGCAAACAAAACAGACCTCTTATAAAATAAGAATAAATAAATAAATATATCAATAGTAATAACACAAATTGTCAATACGTATGCAAGTCTATTACAGTGGTTCTCTAACCTTTTACAGTACCCCCTAAAATAGACTTTTTTTAACCAGGTATCCCCAATTTTCACTTCAACATTTTTGATTGAAAAAAAATTAGCAAAAGTTCCTGTGTCAAAAGGTGTATGTTTATATTTTCAAAACTTCGTAAAAACATAACATTAATTTTGTAATAACAAATCTTTATAAGAAAATTTTCTGCACAAACCTAAACTGAAAAGTGCCCTCTTTCATTGATGAGAAAAAATTATTTGTCATTACTGAATTAACGAGTCTTTCATAAAAAAAACCCCCAACTCAAATTAACTCATTCTGAATAATGTGAAATATAAATGTTCTTAAAGTGTTACAAAAGCTTAATCAAGACAAAACTAGGAGTGTCAATTTTATTATATAAATGTATTTGTTTAATATTTCAACATTTCTTCTCATTATTTACTTTGTGTATGATGATTTATTTCATGCATTTTTACTAAAAAAAAAAAAAAAAAATTCAAGTACACTCTGGGCTTCTTTAAAGTGCCCCTATTTGATAAAGACTGCATTATTTAATATACATAACTGAAGGGTGAAAAACACAAGGCTAGCCTTATGAACAACAATTGATGGTACTGTTGAACTTTCATCTAGAGTAACAGTTCTCCTTCCCTACTCTACACACGGCTTCACTAACAGTGCCGGCGTTGCCTCCAAGGAAAGCACCATCTACCACACAGTGAAGAAATAAAATCCAATGTGGCTAAAAACAAGTGAATAACATAAAGCTCCCATTCCAGCTACATGTCACTGGAGTCCATTTGCATTTCCTTGTTATGTTAAATACACAGTATCCAATTACCACTATGCTCATTGTCGAACAACAACAGACGTAGTAGTGCATTGAGTCATGGGATAGTTTGAGGAGATCATTTTCACCAAAGCAGCTGACAGTCTGATGTGACCGTTCACAGACCAAGTAATATGCTGAAGTCTCATTCGCATCATATTCAATTAAGTTTATTCACGTTCTGCCATTTCATTCAAATTAAAAAGCTCTTAAGTTATGTTAATACTGGGACATATAGCTTATGACAGACGACTAAACCACAGTTGCCACAGTGAACACATTTTCATGGTTATGATTTTTGGTCATTTAACAGCATGGTGTGGTGTTAGAGCAGTGACTGTAATGGCTCATCATAATTCAGACAATATAATTAAAATCTCAGTGACTGTTTTAAGCTGCTACTTCTACAACACATCTGATTTAAAAACTTTTGCTACACATTCATAGGCAGTAGATTTGAGTAAATGTTTTGAGGTGATCTGAGCTTGTCTTGTTTCCTCTGAGGCAGATAAACATGTTCTGTTTGGTCTACAAGTTAGAGTGGACTAACAGAACAGTTTCAGTATGCAAGTCACCTTATTATAATTACATATTTTTATAAACAAATGTTGTATATTACATCTTTAAAAACAATAGGATATACACCCACAAAAAACAAATTAACCCATAAAATCCCAGCACTACTTTTGTGTCAATTCTCAAATGGAATTTCCTCTATATTCAACCTTTTTAACCCATAAAAACTCGAACATCCACCATCTACCAAAATCATCTACTGATATACACTGTTTAATCCCTGTTGATCCAGTAATACATGTCAACAATTGGTGGAAAATACAGTTATTAATCTTTTTTTTGGTCATCAGATAACCCATTTCGACGTTCAGAGGAACCATAGTTTCCACCATGGAAACACAGTCATCTTCTACAACATTGATTCACCAGTAAAACCCATGGAGTTGGATTAATAAGAGAACGGACACACTGGGTCTATGTTCAGTTAAAGGTAGACTTGCTGAAAAGTCCCATTTTCTTCAGTTTCCTGTTTTTGATTTAATAATCCTCAATTTTTCTCAAAACTTTTATGAACATCTACATGATTAGTGAATCACATGCTGGAAAATAGCTGATTTTCCCTGAAAAAACATAAAATCTAAAAGGTAATATTACAATAAATGGCGATTGACCACTTAAATATGGTTACATATAGAGCAAAATGTATTTAGGAAGTGACTGAAATGTCACACTGGGTCTTTATGAGTTGGGCTGTATTCGGTGTTACACCAACAAACTTGTCCAAAGCAAATTTTGTTCATATTCAAAAGATCTAAAACAAACAAAACAAAAAACAAAACCTTGAAGACTATTCAAGTAGGTTGATATGAAAGAATCTTAACTGTGTTTAAGTAAAAAGATGCCTCAACTGAAAAGAAGCAACTCCAGAAAACACTTGCTGATAAAGCTTACCTGTCTGGCCTGAGTATTCAGGTAAGGCTCAAACTCATCGTCATTCAAAGTATCCTTTTGGGTCACAGCTCCGTTTTGCACTGCAGAGAAAATACCAGATGTGAACACAAGCAGGTTAAATGTTTGTGTGGTACAGTACATAACACGGTCATGTCACATCATCAGCACTTCCTATTGCATAAGAAACCCCACTCCCTGCAATTATGCATGAGCGTCAGAGGAAGAACTACTTTGCTGATTATCATAATGGCATCAGGTACAAATGCTTTTGATGTTCCATGGATTACACATCAATGAGCTTACACAATAAGATGAATCAACTCCAACAATGAAACAAATGTGCTTTGCTGGAGGTTTCATATGACAAGTCAGATATGTTAAGTCTCATGAGTGTTTACAACAAATTATCTGTATATCTGTGTACACATAATGAAATGTATATAATCAGTTTTGTATATGGAGTGCACAAGCTCAAAACAGACCAATCAATCACTTGCAGGAATAATGACTTAAGATGTTAGTTAGCAACTATCCGCATTGAGTAAATAGAATATAAGTGTATGATTATTCTTTGCCTACAATCATCTTTTACTGTGTTTATTCACAGTATTCACTAGACATATTTATATCTTTTTAAAAACTGTTTTGGTGCCAATAATCTGTTGTGTTTAATTGGTAATCATTTCTCTTGATTGGGCATGTATCCTGTACATTGTGTCAGTTAGTTTAGTGTACCAATACATGGTTACAGCTAATTCCCATGACTTAAATACAACCATATATGTTTAAGTGGTGAAACTGGGGATGGGAGTAAATAAGCCATGCTTTTTCCCACTCCTTTTTGGGCTACTAGGGTTGTATACTGCCTACATTCCTCTTTGTGTATTGACATTATTCATTAGACATTTACATAAAAAAATACATATTTATTTTGGTGCCTATGATCAATTGTTTTTTTGGCATTAATTTCTCTTGATTGGGTACATTCATGTCCTGTACATTATGTCAGTTTTAGCGTTCTAATGCATAGTTACAGCCGATTCCCTTAAGTGCAACCACACGTTTGGGTGTGAGTAAATAAACTATGCTTCTCCTCACTCCTTTTCGGGCTAGTAAGGTTGCATACTAGTGGTGAATTGCTGTATATAGTTGTGTATTATGTAAAGTATGTACACATGTTTACAACCAATGTCTCTATATTTCTCTATGCATACTTGCTCATGTAAACTTCTCTACGTATAATGTGTTTGCAGCAAACTCCCATGTGTATCTGCATACACATTATGATATATATATGAACAATATTGAATATAATACATGTATATGTATTTAGTATTGCACATAGAGTGCATAACCTCGAAATAAACCAATAAACTAAACGTTTCGTGCAAGTGCAACGGCGCTTCCGTAGTCGTTTCGCTCGGGTTGATATGGGATTCTTAAGAGCTTCACGAACACTGAAGCGTCAAACTAGTCACAACATTACATTAACTAATAGTCAGCTGTACAGAGCATGGTGACGGGAAGGTGCGGGGTCCATTTGGACACAAGAGAAACATGTCGGAAGACGTGTCACTTTAGGTTAACTTAGCAACCAGCTAATGCTAACACGCTAGCTTGCTGGTTAGCTGCATGCAGTGCGCAGCGTCTCCATGTTAACGAGCGCCAAGAGTCCTTTCAACATGACGGACTCGGCTAACGTTAGCCGAACGAACAGCGTGCTAGCTTGGCACCTGTAGCTACACACCAAAATAATGTTACCCAGCGACGTGTATCAGGAAACAGACTCTTAACACTTTATTCGCAGAATAAAACGTGTGGCTAGTTAACCCAGGAAAAGGACGGGAATGTGTTATGTTGCCATTTAAGTTTAGCTTGTCAAGAGTTAGCTAGCAGTGGCAGCCTCGCGAGTGCCATTTCGGGGATGTAACTCTCAAAAAACGGGTTGATAGTCAACAAAACACAAACGAAACACATCACGTTTTGTTTTATTTAAAAGAAAACCAACTGTTAACCCTAGTAGGCCTGTTGGAGATGAGCTAAGAAAGCTGCTATCGCATCCGCGCACGCAGTTTTCAAGCCGCACCGCACGTAATAAAGTCCGCATTCACTCACATCAACACGACTGTGTCAGAAAATACCGGCTCTTACCTTTGTTAGCTTGGCCTTTCGGTCTCTGGATTGGGTCCAGGTGATTCATGAAGGTTTGATTTATGAGAAGAGAGGAAGGGGAAAAAATAGATGAAGAGATATATTTTCAGCAGTCAGTTCCTTTAGCAGGTGGTCAGGCCTACTGCACTACTGAGCCACAGCCGCTGCCTCTGAGCTAAGCTATCCTTTGCTAGCCGTCGCGATGCTGAGAAATTTGGCCCTCGTAAATGTTCAGAAAATACCTCTCTTTACCTGTTCAAGAAGGCTGCTGGCTGACATGTCTTTCCCCCCGGAGCCTGTGTAAGTGTATTTACTCCTAAATTAATGCGGCAGGGTGTAGAATCTGTCTAGCTATTGAAGATTTTTCAGCCAAGCGCCCCTATTTCTCTACAGAGCCTGGTTTCTACACAATGGCGGGCTGCAGTTTGCTTGACAGACTCCTCAACATGGCTGGGCGGCCCTCGTCAACCCACGATGGCATTTATTCACACGGGTCAGCGCCCCCTAGTGGCATGGAGGAACCGGGCGATTTACAGTATGTAACACTGGTCTATGGAAGGAAATCTGTCTGATTAAATGTTGAATTATAAAAGCTACTGAATTCATAAAACTGATTATTTTTGTTAAGTATCTGAATTTCCTTGTCTCTGAATTCAATATTCATGATTTCAATACCCCATTTTCACTTTTATTTTTCAATGTTTATAAATTCAGAGGAAAAGAAAATCACATTTAAAACATTCAAGTAATTTAAATTCAAGCAGCTCAAATTCAGATGCAAAATAAATCTTTAAAAAATGGAACTTAATTTCACAATCAAAAAATTCAGATACTTAATTTTATTGCAAAAAAACTGGATATTTAATATCAGTGCAAAAAAAAAATCAAGTACTTAAATTCGTGCAAAAAAAATCTGATCCTTCATTTCAGTGCAAAAAATTTAGATACTTAATGTCAGTGCACAAAAATTCAGATATTTAATATCATTAAAAAAAAAAAATCAGACAATTTCATAACAAAAAAGATCATATACTTAATTTCAGTTAAAAAAAAAATCAGATACTTAATTTCACAGCCAAAATAATTCATATACTTAAATTCAGTGCCAAAAAAATTCAAAATTTTCCTTTCAGTGCAACAAATTCAGATATTTAATTTCATTTAAAAAACTCAGATACTTAATTTCACAACCAAAAAATTCAGTGCTATAAATTAAATAGCTTTAATAATTCAAAGGTTGATGAGGCAGAGTGGAAGTAAATTTGTACACAAGTAAATCAGTTTTTACCCTCGGCCGTGCCTAAGCATGCCAGGGTATTGTCATCGGTTCGTCGTCTGTCTGTCTGTTCCTCTGTCTGTCTGTCTGTCTGTCCGTCTGTCCATTTAAAAACTTTGGCATGCAGTGACAGGTCAGGCCACTAGGGGCAGTCC
>JAPTGZ010000016.1:24881080-24893699 GCA_029814645.1 Fowleria isostigma | reverse complement strand
GTCAGGTGTGCTGGAAGAGGGAAATATCTAAAACATGCAGGACACTGGGCCTCGAGGACCAGGGTTAAGAAACACTGATTTAGGGTTCAGTGTCTTACCCAAGGACACTTCAACATATGGACAGTTGAAGGCAGGATTCAAACTGCCAACCCTCGGATCATTGGACAACTGCACCACAGCTGCCTACTCAATGTATATTCTCTAAGCATATTGTTTATGTAAAATTCTCTATGTATATAGTGTTTACAGCAAATTCTTAATGTAAATCTGTGTCCATACAATGAAATGCATATAATAAGTATTGAACATGGAGTGCACAAGCCCAAAATAAACAATAAAAATCAAAAATTGTATTAACAAAAGTCCATATGAAATAAAACAGTATTAATGGAACAACTTCCAGCTGCATTCCTTGGATTCGCATGGGTGGATGGAACGGGCCCAGGATTTACACCAGCAGGATTAAAAAATTTCACGAGTGCATCTGAGGAGAGACAAGGACTGGGTGTTGCATATATTAATTAAAAAGGCTGCTGATGGTGAAACCTGGTCTGTAATAGCACGTAAGCCACATTACAACCATTAACATTCTGAGAGTAATTATTACATCTAACATTACTGCACAAAACAATGAGCAGTTGTCTTGCATGAAGCATTGTGTTTGCTAATCATTAATGAAAATGCAAAAGCTTACAACTACTAATTAGAAAAAGGGGTGGAAAAGCAAATGCATTTTAATTGACTATTACAGGCAGGGATAACTTTGGATAACTAAGCAAACTTGACAGAAAAGGTGTTTCTCAGGTGTATTCATTGAAATCTTCAACAGTTTTTCCAGTTTTCCTTGATGAATTTTAAAAGCCAGAATGAATGATGTAAACTCACACTATTCATCAAATTACTTTTCATCACTATCATTCAAAGTGAACTGATAACACTCCACTCCAAGTTATACATGTATAGCTGAGTGTCCATTACCCTCAGAAATGCCCAAAATGTCAATTGCACAATAGAAAACTGGTAATGGAAACACTAAAATGTTGCAAAAACTGTCAAAGATTGCAAAAAAATTTTTTACACTCTCATGAGGCAGTTTTTTAGATGTTTTGATAAAGAAGTATAGTGCAAAAGTGATGGAAACACATTTCTTCACTAGTCATGGGCATGACAAGTCTGGCATCACAAAAGGTTTAAAAAGTTAACAGTTCATTAAATATTGGCCGGGTCATTTGGAAATTCTGGATCCACAACTTGTTGGTGAATTCTGTACAATTCTCTGCACACTCTCTCTCTGAGAGAACTACAACATATCACAAGACAGGTAGACAGGACTTTACTAGAATCACGCATCAGAAACCAATCATTCTTCAATGGAAACACCTAGAAATTAAAATTGTTGAAATACTGCTTTTATTTTGCAGAAAATTGTAACGGAAACCCAGCTACTGTCAGTTTCTTCCAAGACTAAATAATAGACCTTCTGTCTTAACTTAATGGAGACACCAAAATGTCGTAAAGATGGTAAAAATGTTTTTACGCTCTCATGAGGTGGTTTGTGAGATATTTTGACATAAAAGTATAGCGCAAAAGTGCAAAGAGAACAACATTTTTACACATCTGTGCACTTTTTTTTTTTTTTGCTCAAGTCAAACATCTCACCTATTCTCCCTGGATTCAGAACTGGTGTTTCTAGTTTGTTTTGGCCAATAGCCACTCGTTTTTGTGTAGGATCTGCTTCCTGAGGGGATGACAAGTCTGGTGCCACAAGAGGTTCAATAACATCACATAGTTAATTAAACGTTGCCTGGGTCATTCGGGAATTCTGGATCCACAACTCCTTGGCGAATTCTTGATTCTGATCCATTCTTTGTTGCCACTGCCATAAATAAGGACTTTGCCTTGGGGCGATTCTACATTCCCATCTTCTTTTAAGACAGTTGTTGCAATAGCAGTAGATGAACCAACACTACAGGTCCAACACCACAGAGGTTTTGGATCAAAGTCAGCGCATCCAATTTCCTTAAAACAAACATCTTGCAAGAACTATGCAGTATTTTAGGAGAATTATGACATGTCATGAGACAGGTCGTTACTAGAATCACACATCAGAAGCCAAACACTCTTCAACGGAAACACCTACAAATAGCAATCGTACTTTTTCAAAATATCACTTTTAATTTGCAGAAATGTAATGGAACTCCAGCTAATGAAAATATTTGCCTAGTTTTTTCTACCTGCAGCAACCTTGACAGAAAAGGTGTGTTTGTCAGGCATACAGTCACGGAAAAAATTATTAGACCATCAAAAGTCATCAAAAACAGTGGTTATGCAATCAAGTACCAACTCCTGTGTGTATCATGTGACTAAAACAGACAGAAAAGAAAACATGGAATGCCTACAAGCACTGTTTTTGTCAGTACAATACCATAGCTATTGATGTAAGAACTTATGTGATTTTGGTTATTATCAAGAAAATGAACAGATATTAGCTCTGAAATTAAACTACTATGAGCTTTTTTTTTTGTTATCATTATATTTGTCCAAACAAATGTACTTCTAGTTGTACCAGACATTCAAATGAACAAGAAACTGAAGAAAACATAAGGTGGTCTCATCATTATTTCTGTGACTGTATGTTCATCAAACACATCAATAGTCTTTCCAATATTCCCTGATGAATTTTAAAGCAGGAATAACTGATGCAAACTCTCATTATTTATTAAATTACTGTACATCACTATCATCCAAAGTGAGCTAGTAACACTCCACTCCAAGCTATAAATAATCTTTGTACTCGTCACATTATTTTTTGGTTTTCTTCCTCGACTTAGCGCAGCCTGATTCCAGTTTTAGCTTTAGACCTAGTCCTAGCTTTGGTTCTGGTTTCTAGTGCCAGTCTCTAGCCTGGAAATGGAGAGGGAAGGGCATCCAGCATAAAACTGCTGCTAAACTAACCACGCAAATCACGAACATGACATTTTTGCTGCATCAATCCCTACAGGGGCCAAAAGCAGCCAGAAGTAGCAGTAGTTGTCTATTTTACTTCCATCTGGATCCAGAGGGTTCTGGTCTTTTAGTCATGATGTATATACTTGAATTAGGTTGCTAATGCATTACACTTCATAGTCAGTGACACAGTCATGTAGCCTCTAACCAACTCTGCCAATGCACTGGAGGGCGATGTGTCAGCGTTATGGTGCACGCAGTCCAGAAAAACTCAACAGTTACAGTTAACTCGCTTCATTGTTCTCAGTAGTGATATTCAGTCTCTGAATTTTACCCATCCTTATACACACAGCATCTAGTTTTAGCATTAGCATTAGCATCTGGCTGCCATTGAAGGTGCTTGGGACCAACTCCAGATCATCATCAGTATCTTTGTCATGGGCATGGACAGGAGAATTAACTTGCATATTATTTGCCTCACAGCATAACTGCCAACTCATAGTAACACTGCTGCTTCATCATGCATCATTGTGTCCTGAAAAAATATGATTTAGACAATTATACTATAATTATTCTATGAGGCTAATGACATATCTGTTCTGAACGGTGGAATCTTTTAGCTGTAGTGGAAGTGTTACGCCACAACATTCCCCCAGTAGGTCTATGCATCACTTATTGCAGCTTTTTTTTTTTAATATAGTGTATATATTTTTTAAATTATCCAAACATTATAAGCAAAAATAAGATCTTCCACTGTATGCAGTCTGACTCAAAGGATGTCCACTGTTGCTCAGAGATTGTTCCAACAATTTCATCCAAGAAACTCTTCAGCTATTTCCATGAACAATTACCACATACCACTTTGCTTTGTGAAAGAACAACCTCCAAACTGCAATTATATATACACAGAAAATAACTTTTGACAAAAGACATCATTCCAAGTCTCATTTTCTTTTACAGGGATTTAATCATTTGAATGTAAAGACTCCCTTCCCAAAGTGTAAATGCTCCATCAAAGTAAGGTCTGTCCAGACATTATTTTGCAAAGGCATTTCCTGGGTTTCCATTACCGTCAGAATTACGCAAAATGTAAATTGTGCAATAGAAAACTAGTAATGGAAACCCAGCTATGTCCCAAAAACTGTCAAATATCGCAAAACTTTTTGCAGCATTTTCATTTGTAACCTGAAATGTGATCCATTATAAGAATCAGCCAGACAACCCAGACAACTTCTATAGGGTTCTTACAGGTTTCTAAAAGTGACATTTAAGATCTTTTTAAGGCTATTTAGACCATAATTTAATGCCCACTTCACAGCCTATTTCATGGCCATGCTAGGAAAAATGTATGACTCCTATTGAATTTGTTGGTTCCACTCTTGTGATTGCATGACATTACTGCTATTCTGTAAATGTTTTTTTTTCTAAATTAATATTACTCATTATTTTTAGATTTTAAACTTATTATACCAAGTGTTAACATTTTTAAGATTCTGAAGATTGATTTCAGACATTTTAATGCCAATTAAGGCCTTATTTTTAATCTAATGCCTTTTAAGACTTTTTAAGGATCCATGGAAATCCTGTTTTACCCATATTCCAGAGCAGTCAAAGATCACAAAAAAATTTCTAGGCTCTCATGAGGCAGTTTTTGAGACATTTTGATATAGAGGTATTGAGCAAAAGTGTCATGGAAACACATTTTGTGCATTTTCACTAGTCAAGGGCAAGACAAGTCTGGTGCCACGAGAGATTTCAATAACATAGCAGTTCATTAAATGTTGCCCGGGTCATTTGGAAATTCTGGATCCACAACTCATTTGTGAATTCTGTACAATTCTCTCCCAGAAATCCATTTTGCGTGGCCGCTGACATAAATAACGACTTTGACTTGGGACGATCTGGTGTGCCTGCAGAGTGAAATTGTGAGGTGCGCTTGGACCACCACCCCTCTCTCTCTCTCTGACATGTTGGGTAGACAGGATTTTACTAGAACCACCATCAGAAGCCAAAGACTCTTCAATGGAAACACTTTGTCTAAATTGCAAAAATATCATTTTTATCTTGCGCAAAACTGTAATGGAAACCCAGTTAGTGAAGTTGAATCCTTTTGCTTCACACCACCTGAGATCAGTGAATCATTTAAAAAAGTTAATGCAGTTTGTAGGATGTACTCTGCTGGAAAATGTACAATTACTTCAGTTGTGCAGAGATAGGATTGACATTCTTTCTTCCCATTATGTGCATGTTACACTTTAGTGAAGGTCTCCCTCGCTACATGAAAGAACAACCTTCAAGCTGCAACTGCAAGCTGAAAATGGCAAAATGTGACCAATTCACATGTTTTTAAAGAAACATTTTCTTTTGTTTGTCTTCTGAAAGTCACTGTCACCGCCCAAGACAAATGTGATCCATTATAAGAACCAGCCAAACAACCCAAATAACTTCTACCTATAGTTCAGAACAGTGGTAGGGCTGCAACTAATGATGATATTAATAATTAATTAGTAGATTATTTTAATAACTTACCAATTCATTGGATAAACACAAACGACTAAATTTGCAGAAAAGTTACTGATGATTACATCCCCTGCAATGGCTTCAGGTATAGGCTAGTTAGCAAGCACTAGCCCGCTACCTAGACTTGTTATGGTTAGAGATTAGCAAGATAGTCTTCAACTGGGTTATAGGCTTACAGATTTACATTTTATGTATTAGTTCACTCAATGATAGGTAACCTTAGTCTGGTGGACTGATAAATGGATGTTATAGTTACGACAATAGTGTCAAGACTGGCTCTGAATGCTTGACAAAAATGCACAGAGAACGGGAAAGTCTCCAATACAAAAAGATTTATTAGTGCTAGAGCACCAAACAATACATAAAAGACAGCAAAGGTATTCAAGAGGTAAAATCAGTGATGATCCACGAAGGAGCCGGCACGGAGAGGAGACCCAGAAGGTCTGCGGCATGTCTTTATGTAGCCCTTCTGGTCACCTAGGCAACTCTTATCCAAACATCAGGTAACCATGGTGTTGCTCAACCAAACATCTGAGAGAGATATAACACACAGAGAAAGAGAGAGAGAACAAGGACGTACCCTAGCAGTCGTCACAAGTGTCTGAATAGCTAGCAGGCTAAAATAATCATGTAATCATGGTATGCTAGCTTAAGCTGGGTTTATACTATGTTTCCATTGGCCATAGCAGCCCTGTTTGCCTGAAAAGTACTGCATTGTGGGATTTTGGCCATATTTTCCCTCCATATTCAAGTTATTATAAACGCTGCGTTACGTTTTAGCCAAACGGGTGGCTCCAAATCGATTCTTAAAAAAGTCATCAACAAATTCGGCAGCTGATTCGTGGGGTCTTGAGCCCATTAGCTATTGAGGCATGCCCACATGCTGTGTATTGTGACAGGAAAAAACACAGAGGACCATGGCTGAGGCTTGTGATGCTGGTGTCCTGTTGAGCCACTCATTTGGCTGAAATAAACTGTGAATAACAATGTTTTTCTCCCATCAAGTGTATTTAATTTTTTAATGCCTCTGGACATCAATTGCTTTTTAATGCCATTTAAGGCCTTAATTTTTGTAAAATCTATTTAATGACTTTTAATGCTTTTTAATGAAACCCATTACTAGGGCATAAATACATATTATATTGTGGCCATTATGTAATATGGTCTACATTAACATGTCTTTGGAATCTCCCATTCAAGTTAGCCTCGAGCTAGTGATTTAATTTGTGTTTTTAATATATATGTAAATATACTATGGAAACAAACATAACCGAGACCTTATGTATGTATGTTTTGCAATTTTACGGTGTGTCTTCAGTAAAGCTTTGACGAGAAGTTTAACATCTGGCTTTTCTTGGGAAACCTATTATCTATCTGCCGAGCTAGTCACCACACACACACATACAGACACAAGCAGGGGCAGAATATTTTTGGTTCAATACATTTTGTGATTCTTGAAGAGAATAGTTTGTGGCAGAACAAAACAAAAAGAATGAGAACTAAATCAGATCAACTATCTGGTGTTTTTCAAGGCTACTGGTTCAGACTGCTATTTTTATTTATTTATTTATTTTTTGCATTAGCTGTGATCCAGGTCTGCAAGCTAAATTTCCCTAATGAGGCAATAAAAGTTTGAAGAGAAAGCAAAATGAAATGCATTACATTTGCAGGTAACCCAGCAACAGCCTATCAGAGGCCTGAATCCGAGCAGAGTAAGCAGATAATGATAACGTCGGAGTGGATGTCGGTACTCAGCTGAGCCTCAGTGTAACTTGTTAGTGGGTAATTAGGTCAGCTTGTTACATCAAACAGCACAAACACTCTAGTGGCTCCATGCTCTCACTGCATGGGGCCAAATTAAGGCAGTCTTGAAATGCAAAGGCATCTAAGAGCGACGCACAAGTGGGGAGAGAAAACAAGTCAAAAAAGCATTGAGTGTGGTCAAGACATCCCAGCGACCCTTTCATACTTGACAAGTGTGTTTCCTACAAGTTTAATCCCCAGTTTTCCTTGAAAGATTTTGTAGTTTTATTAGAATTTTACATGTTTTTCCAGAAGTGGCAATCCAGTATTGTAAGAATAAGGAAGTGTTACTATCATTGTAGTTACTCAGTGAAATTTTGTTGTAGAATCACATAAAAGTAAAACAGTAATAGAAATAAATAACTTTAAAATTCACATAGCTGCTGAATACTTTAAAGCATACAAGATTTAAGTGCATTAATGGCTCAGATTTTATTTTATTTTATGTTTATTTAACAGGAACAACACATACAGAATTGCAACCAAAGGGAAAATGTGATGCATATAAGATGTCTAGCTTTAGCTAATTTGTCCATGGTCAGGCTTTTGAACACTATAAAATAATATACTTAATACTAAATATTATGCAGATATTGCAATACCTGAAATGCAGAGGCTTAAAATATTGACAAGTACTGGATGCGAAATGTCCTTAAAAGTGTAAAACAAGGACATTCTTTATAAGATTTGCAAATTAAACTGATCCTCATGCCATATTAATAAAATCAAATATATTAAATTATCCTCATTTTAAATAAAAAAAAATATAAAGAATAAGAAACATTAACTCCTTTCCAATGACAGTCAATAACAAAACTGAAAACACTGTAAAAGCTCTGAGTTACTACATCATTGTACAATACACACTAATAAAAACAAGGCCTTTTCTATATTATTGTACAGTTTATTTAGGTTGCATTTGGTCTCGATGTTGGAAAGGCACAGTGTGAAGCATGTAAACTGACATCTACTGTCAAATGTATTTCAGTTACGAGTTGGGGTGGGAATCGAAAACTGGTTCCTACTTAGAACCGGTTCCAGTTGATCAAGCCCATCAGAATTGAACACCTCCAGCATTATCAATTCTTTTTAATGATTCTCTCATTTCCCAGCACAACCTTTTGTGGTCTTCCCTATATTGTGCTGTGGGTACATTACGTAATTATGTCACCCGCTGACCTGCTTCAACTGCAAGTAATCATGACGAGCCACTTTAACAGAAGCAGTTTTCAGGCTGACAGATAATCGTGCAGTGACAGTGCTGGTTCCTATACCTAATCTCAAACGGCCAACGTGTTCACACCAAAAATCTGAGCATTCTGGATCTGAAAATTTAGTTGGAAAAATAGGCAAACCAAGAAAACGTGTGAGTGGAAAATGGCAGAGAAACTGAGCTGTAATGTTTTGTGTTGCATTAAATCAAAAACATCTTTTGAGAGTTCTGTGTCATCTTTATTGACGGTCGTACATTCATTTATAAACATGCAGTTTTTCTCATACAACCTAGCCCATCATGCATCAGTTCTTCTACATCTACGGTATGTACTGAGGGATAAAACAGTAGCAATATGACATTCCCCTTTTTTTTTTCTTTTTTGGTAGCTAAGCAACGCTCTCTGTGGATGGCGTATCATGGTTTTGCATAATGGCATAAACGCAGGCAAGACAGTACTTTGGTTCCCAGTGGACTGGCCAGTCTGAAAACAGCTGCAGAGATCCCCGAAAAAAGATGAGTTGGTTATCCCACCTTTTTTCCACCATTGACCAATTTCCATAGCCAAGCCATAGGAGTAACGGAGGTGAGACAGCTGGACTGTTACACAGCAGACTTATGTCCTGAAACCAAAGGGGTGGTGATGCAGTGTATAGCGTGACATATAACTTATGCACTGGAAATACCATAAACATAGCTTCTTAGTTAACCTCTCCAGAGTCGGATCATCTTTCACCATTCTACAAATGTTATAGACTATGAATAGAGTCCTCCACACGAGGTAACAACTCCTTGCAAATTTCGGCGTCTTCCTGGTCACATTGATTTGTTTGTTTAATGTACACAGCCTCCGCAAATACCAGCAACACGCTCAAGGATTTGTCGACATGGACGGCGGTGCAGTGGTTAGCATCGTCACCTCACAGCAAGAAGGTCCTGGGTTTGATTCCAACACCAGTCGAGGTGGGAGGACCTTTCTGTGTGGAATTTGCATGTTCTCCCTGTGTTTGCGTGGGTTTACTCCAGGTCCTTTGGCGTCCTCCCACCATCCAAAGACATGCACTGATAGGTTAATTGCTTAATCTAAATTGCTCATAGGTGTGAGTGGTTGATTGTTTATCCCTATATGTCCAGGTCATTATTGAAAATGAGAATCAGTTCTCAGCTAGCTTCTCTGGTTAAATAAAGGTTAAAATAAATGGGATTAAATTCCAGGAATGCGATGTGTTTGACCGCCTGCATACAAGTGCTAATGTTGCTAGTCAAACAAGCTCCACTATGACCTGTTGAACTACTTTTTTTCCCCACTCAAAAAACCTATACTCAGGAATCAATAGGAGAATTGATGAGAAATTGGATTGGTAAGCAGAATCAACAGTGGAATTGATATTGATAAAATCCTATCAATTCCCACCCTTCGTAACAAATCTGTTTTGAAAATGTAAGGAGTCACATGATATTTGCATCAAAATGTAGGAAAATAAGAAAAATAGTGAAAGCTTCTTTAACATACAGTAACAACATACATTTTACTACAGGGGGTGTTCAATCATGTAACTTTATGTGTAAATATCAAACAACATCAACAACAAAACCAATCTGGGCAATACTATAAAGTTATGTTTTACTAAGAAATAAACTATAAAAAGAGGGAGAGAGAAAAACAGAGACCAAAGAATGAATAAAATAGAGTAGACGGAGAATAAAACAGGAAAGATGGATGACTTCCATTGACAGCAGGCAGCCAGGTTGTTCCCGGGAGACTGCAGGGTACTGTGACAACTCCACACACAAAGACACACACTCAAGTTATCTATCACCGCACTTGCCCTTCCTTTTTGTTTTCTTTATAGCAGCTGCCGTTACACCGGTGTAATTTACTTATAAACCGAAGCAATGAGCGTCTGATTCTCCGTCTTTTTTTCTTAATGCGGTGTGAGACAGCGCAGGCCACGACCAGGGCACAAGGACTATTTTCAGAGCAGACCATAATTCACTCCAGACTCATAACTACTGTATGAATTTATGAGTACTCAAGTTTTTCCCTTGTATTCGGTGGCTGCACTCACCTCCATCCACCCTCTCTCCTTCAGCGGAGGCCATTATTGTGACTTTCAGAGAGCACGTTAGGATAATTAATTTATGGCGAAGCACTAAGTCCCCTCTGAGAAGTTACAAAGTATGGTCAACGTGGTCGTCTCGTTCAGAGTTAAATGCCCTTAATTTGTTCGGAGCAGTGGATTTACAGGGACGATCAAACAGCGGCAGACGGGCTGTCGGCACGGCGGGACGGAGACCTCCACGGGCCTGTGGGCATCCAAGGTCAAGGGTTGGGTAGTACATCAAAACACTTCATGTCACCTCCCATAAGAGGCAGACAGCTATAGTGTTGTAGAATGAGTGTCATGTCCACACGTATTAGTTGGCATTCATCACACATATAAAAAATAAAAGCATTAACAAAACAGCTCTGGTCAAAACATGTTAATGTGCATCTTAGTCTAAGAAATGTCGACGTGTCAAAGAAGTGGAGTTAACCAATACTATGTCACCCACTAGTGTGGAGAACAGTGTTTGTCAATGGGGGTGGTATTGGTACAGGGGACATTGGGACACTGTTGGTGGGCGTTTGGACTGAGAAAGCTGAGAAGGGGGCGTTGAGACCAGAATTAGTCTAAATATCAATGTCAAGCTGCATGTTTAAGAGTGTCTACAGGTATCAGTTAATGTAATGTAATGCTTTTTAATGTCCATTTTAATGCCACTTTAAACCCATTGAATACCCATGTCCAACTGCAGATACAGTTTTACATATATACATATATATATAATGTCCTAACAACAGTACAGTGACAAACAGGTAAGACATTGTTGGTTCTTACAAGTTTGACTATAGGTGTCATGTCCTGTACCCACAATGCAATGCGGCTTGACACCGACATCACAGACACGCCCCCAGATGCGCTGAACTCCGGTCCCTCTCTCTCTCTCGGTTTTTGACCGCAGTAAAACCGCAGTCAGGACCAGTTGTCCCATAGTATCTTGAGGGTTTTCTGGTCGTATAAATCAGCTATTTTGGCCTGTGTGACTCGGTCATGGTTGCAGGTGCCGGTATGTTGGGACTACGGTACTAAATGAATGCAGCGCTCTTGTTTTTAACTTAATTTCCAATCATGCATCATGTCCCTGAAGTTCCTGGTTGTATGATTCAGCTCTTTTGGCCCTGGTAACATCGTAACTATGGTAACTCAGCAACATGTTTACAACTTGACATGTTTCCCATCATGCAGCAAATTGATGAAATAAATATCTCTGAAAATATTGGTCCTATGAAGTCGGTAAGATGGCTAAGTATAGTCGGGACTGTTCACAAACACACACACAAAGATGCATGTATATATATATGTATATGTGTGGCAAGACGAAGAGGGCCCGGGCGGGCTTTGAATCCCAGACTCCCGGGTGAAAGTCACACGCACTAACCAGTCAGCCAAAGGGCTATCTCTGTGGCCAAGTAGCCACAGCGCATGATCAGTCGGAGGCATAGTGACAGGCCTGTCACTGTCACATATGTATATATATATATTTACCATCAACAGGCTTTAACCAAGTTCTGAATAGTTCCTCCTCCAACCACTTCTGCTGAAACTTACATTTTCCATTTTTCACAGTTGCAAATATTCTCTCCTCTTTTTGCCACAGCATGAGCACACTCACAGTATGTTGCATTGCAAGCATCCGATGTTATGACTTCACATACCTGGTGTAAAAAATAGCTAATTAAAGGGTATTGACTGTTAATCATCACACTATTCTTCCAATTACAATTATTGAATGTTTAAACAAAATAAATTATGAATAAAAATGCTTTTTCCCATCAAGTTTATTTAATTTTTGCAAATTTGTTTACAGGGGGCACTAGGTGGCCAGTGATGAGGTGAGGGGGGCTTTATCTACTGAGTAATATAACCCACCACATCCCCCACAAACAAGTCTATTGTGTTACTAATAGAATAAAATACACACCCCTTCACAATTTTTTTTGGTTGGGGGGGATGGGGTGGGAGGCTCCTGATGTTGTTTGTAGGCATTTGTTCAAAAAAGGTTGAGAAACACTGACCTAGTGGATGTCAGTGG
>JAPTGZ010000016.1:24628796-24641745 GCA_029814645.1 Fowleria isostigma | reverse complement strand
CCACTGTCATTAATCCAACTCCATGGGTTTTACTGGTGAATCAATGTTGTAGAAGATGACGGTGTTTCCATGGTAACCACAGAGCTTAGATACAATTAGCAACTTAGATACATCACTGATGATGTGTCGAAGTTGCACTAAAGTCTATATTAGAACAGAGCCTCTGAACGTCCAAATGGATCATATCTGATGACCATGAAAAGACGAATAACCGTATTTTATGTTTACATTGACATGTATTAGTGGATCAACAGGGATTAAACAGTTTCTATCAGTAGATGTTTTGGTAGATGGTGAATGTTTGGGTCTTTATGGGTTAAAAAAGGTTAAATATAGAGAAAATTTCATTTGGGAACGGACACAATAATAGTGCTGGGTCTTTATAAGTTAAGATATGGTATAATACTCCTCAGATTTTAAACGTATACAGCATGTTTATAAAACCCAGCCCATGTGGGGTTTTTACCCACAATTCTACAGTCAGCTCTGTGCATTGTGCATGAACAAAATCACCATTAATGTTTCGGGTTGGGCCTACAGATGTGCAACTAAAAGAAAAGCCCACATTTCTGGTAGAAAACACAAAGGCCCCTAATTCTAAAAAGGAGCAACTGCTTCTGGATATGCACACTTCTTCCATTTAGAGGAAGGCGGTTGATGGGATGAAAGAGTTGTGATTGCGTGATCCAACACGTTCATCACATGTGGGAAACTGAAAATCATATTTTGACACTGGGGAAAAGTCGTCTCTATTCCTTTACAATATTTTGACGTGATAAACGACACGTCAGGGCATCATTAATCAGAGTGTAAAGGAATATATTCATTTACATTAGACGTGTCAGCAGCTTAGGAGGTCTAGTGTGTATTTTAGACAAAAGGCGATAAGTAGATCATTGTGTGGAGGTAAACACAGGTAGTGGAGACGGACTGACAGCATTAAGGTACATCAGGTAGAAAAAAGCCCATGCCCACTCCCTCCATTCCTCCATTTGTCAAAATCCGCTTTCTTAACAGCTGTTCCCAAAGGACCGGTTTCATACAATGGCTCCACAGTGGACAGCAGACAGTTTGTCCTCCAAACGCTGACAGCTCTCCCGGGAATGTCCTGTTAAATCACAGCACGCCGAGACAAACAAGCACACGCAGACACGACTGGATATGCAGAGAGGACGCCGCAGCCTGGAACGACTGGCGTGATGTGGCTGCACCGCAATGTATGCAACGGTAACCATTAGGGATGCAACCGTGATGGATTTTGTTGGTACTGTTACTGTCGAAGGACGATTATCATGATTATGTTCGATATTTAATTACATTCATAATTATATATGTAAAATATTGTTATTTTTATTATTAATACAAGACTAGGGATGTAATGATATGAGAATTTCATAACACGGTTATTGTGACCAAAATTATCACGGTTATCATGACGATTATTGTATAAATGTGCTCAAAAAGTACTTATACACACACTGAAATAAATTAACCAGGTTTTATTCAGAAAAAATACAATAAAGTAACACGCACAATGTACTTTGTTGGCAGAAACAGTGATCACCTGACGTTAAAATGTAAAAATGTTACATATTAACTTAGGTGTAAATCAAATGTGTATACACCAACATTAAACAAATCACTATGGATGTATGAACAATACAACCACATGGAAACAAATCCATAGAGCAAGTATTTAAGTATTAACGTAAATTTTCAAAGTGCGATAATAGATCATAGGTTTCATAATAATTAGAATGAAACGGTAATACTAACTGTTGGGAACTTTACCATTAATTAACTGTGACGTTTACATTCATGGCTAATTGTGAAACCATAGAATTGCTGCATTCCTAATCACCATTTAACCCGTAAGGACCCAGTGTGACATTTGTGGCACTTCCCAAATAGTTTTTTTTTCTTCATATTTAACCATCCTCAAGTGGTTTCTCACCATCTTCTGTATTTTGTTTTTTTTCAGCATAAATCCGGTATTTTCCAACATTAAATTCACTAATCATGTCGATGTGCAGAAATGTTTAGAGTAAAATTAAGGATTATTCTATCAAAAAAAGAGAAAACTGAAGAAAAAGTCACTTTTGCAGCCAAATCTATCATTAACTGAACATAAACCCAGTGTGTCATTGATCCAACTCCTTGAGTTTTACTGGTGAATTAATGTTGTAGAAGATGACAGTGTTCCCATGGTAACTATGGAGCCTCTGAACATCCAAACGGGTCATATCTGATAACCATGAAAAGATGACAAACTGTATTTTACACCAATTATTTACATGAATTAGTGGATCAACAGAGATTAAATAGTTTATATGTTATGCTCTGACTGCCTCTTGAAAGTATAGAGGTTCTTTTATTAGGTTTTATTGTGCTTTTAATGTGTTTTTATTTATATATTTTTACTGTGTCTGCATTTATCTGTTTGTCTTTTAGTGTGGACCATGAGTCTGTTAATAAAGCTCATCTATCCATCTATATCAGCACATGATTTTGATAGATGGTGGATGTTTAGGCCTTTGTGGGTTAAAAAAGGTTAAATATAGAGAAAATTTCATGTGCAAAGTGACACAAAAGTAGTGCTGGGTCTTTATGGGTTAATCAATTCCACAAACAAAGCTGGGAAAAAAAAAAACATCAGAAGAGAACAGTAAGTGGATCTGAGTATCCTCTCCCGCCGAAAGAAACATTCAGTCGAGCTAACACTGCATGACAACAAAAACTCAAATCCTGCCTTCCTCCTATGCTCCGCTAACTTACAGCAGTGCTTGCACTTCACTACTGGGCTACATCTCTAGATGTTATATGGGCTGTCTCCTCCTGCCAAGAGAAAATATAGCAATTTGAAGCAGCTTGTTGGCTGGCAGATCGTAAAGAGAAATAGGGGGAAAAAAAAAAAAAAAAAAAACTCCGCGGCGAGTGTCACCTCGGGGAGATGAACAACTGCAAACGCAAGGGGATTTCAAAAGCGGCCCGTCAATTGGCCAAAGTGACCTTGAGGGACAACGCGCATACTGGGGACGTACGAGACGCGTCCGTCTCCGTCACCGAGAGCAGGGCGGGAGCAGTCCGTCACACACTCACACACACACACACATACAAGGGTGGTGTCGGCTTTCCTCCACCGTGGAAACAGCTGTGTAGACATGCACGAAATTGGGTGGGTGGGGGCGCGAGGTGCAGCTGTCGCACAACATACTCTAGAGGGATGGACCATTTGGGAGAGAGTTTCAAACTGGGTGGATTTTTGGCTCTAATTAGATCCTCTTAATTCCGAGCGTTTGCGGAGTTTAGCTGCACTTATTTTTTTCTGTTTTCGTTTATTTTATTAATTCCGATTTCAATGATTGGGAAGGAGCAGGATGAATAAAGTCCGAACACCCGCCCCTTTCTTACAACGTCACACAAGTCGCCATTACAGCTTTTACACTAAAACAACCGTCAGTAGTCAAACAAAGTTGTATGAACTTAGCTGTAACTGTTCAGCCTGAGTATAATCATGTACCCTTTAAAATAGTTTCTTCTTACGTATTAGAACTCTGTAATCAATGGCATGTTTTCTTATGTTGGTTGTTTGTCCAAGGCAACAGATGGAAATTAGTTCCTCTGCTGAATCTGGTGTACGCAACTTGTTCCTCGTAACTAATGCCAACACACACTGTCCTGTAACTAACCAACGAAATAAAAACAAATCCAAAATCCATAAGTACAACTATTTCATTACATATTTTTAGAAAGCTTCTCTATTCTCTCCTTGTACAATCTCTTAAACTGAAAAATATTTTAGAAAAGAAGACCTTTATTGACCCCAAACTGGGACATTGGGTTGTAACAGCAGCAAGACAGACAGTACAATAATATGATACAAGATCGAGTGACACTACGAGAAAACTATACAATAAGAGCAAAAAATGTCGCTGTAGAAATAACTTATTAGTATAATAAACAAGAGATAAATAAAAGAGTAAGGTGCAGTAACAGAAATGTAATGTGCAAAGTAGTGTACAAATGTAATTGCAGGGTTATATAGTCAAGTGTGCAGTGGAAATATGGTGTGATTATGACCAGGTACAGCTCTTCTCTTCTATTGACAAAGAATTCCACATTCTGACACACACAACGCAAATACTCATTTACTTAAGTCCTTATGTTTTTCCTGTTTAACATTAAACCTCCTCCTCCTCATCCTGTGATACTAAAACCAATCATCTCTGTGAATTTGCAGACAAAAGTCCGTTTCTTGCTCTAAAAACAACCAACAATATCTTCAGTTCAGCTCTTTAAACTTGAACAATCCTGATTTAATAAACAACTCATTCATGTGTTCCATTCAATTAACAATGCACATTATTCTTATCGCTATTTTCTGTCATAAAAACAAAGTCTTTGAGTCACTTTACTTTCTGAGTATACCAAGTCACCCATTTACAGCAGATTCACTGACAGGTTCTTGATGAATTTAACAACAAAGGTACGTCCCCTAAAGAAAGGACTCTTCACGGTTTGCTGAAGGAAGAGTCCGTCCTGTAGTGTCTTTGTTTTTCATCTTTTTCTCTGTAGCTTTCTAGGCGGCATCTGGTCAATTCCTTGGCGACTTGACAAGACTACTTCTTTTAATGAGACAAAAGTGACTAAAAGTCTCCTATACTGTGGCGGACTTGATTGAGGAAAATTGCCCACACTCCACGAAATAACTTCCGAGGCGAGAAGCATCGTTTACACCACAGTAGCACATGTTAAAGATCGCCATATGTACGAAATCACAACCGCGGAATGCATTCTATGATCAGAAAAGCAAATCACACCGATATTAACCTGCAATATATATATATAAACAGCAGCGCCCCAGATTGGAGCGGTGAGGGGTTTTTGTTCTGGGTGGGGTCCGTTTACACCAGCACACGATGGGACTGGGAGTTGGTCCTGCATAATCACATCAGAGGTTCAGTCCCGTCCAAACGGGTGAGCAAAACAAACACAACGCTAACACGAACCAGACAGTGAGACGGGCCTGCTCCACACTCAGGTGGCTTTCATCACATGCACACGCAATTTTTGGCGGTAGGGTAAAGTTTGGGCTGCTGCTGTGGAAACCCCTGTAAACGTTTGACTTACGAGACTACGGATGCATGAAACTGGAGCTGGAAAGTCACAGACAACCACTGATTTTTACACAAAAGAAACTGATATTTTATTCTATTAGTGTTTGTCAAGACCTGTGTAAAAGAGTTATGTAAGTTTAGTTTGAAAAGATATATTGTGGGCATGTGTTAAAGACTATACAACATGTAGTTCTTGGTGGATACTGTTTTTTTAAGGACTAATACAACACAATCAGCGCAAATTTATTTGTAATTATAGTCAAACATTTTAACTTAAATAGATATGTGTAATATTTAGAGTTTAAAATGTAAAAATCCACATTTCTTCTTCTTGCTTTTCCATAAATACTCATCCAATCACAGAACGTGTGCATCATCTGCAGAGAAGGAAGACGCAAAGAAACAAAAATACATTCCAGGAAATTCTATCATTTACTCTTCCCGCACACAAACGAGTCTCGTCAGCGCGGTGCTGGTAATCTTTCTGGTAGAAAAACACAAGAGTTTTGTAAGAGAAAGCCATTCCTCAGAAGTATATTCACTGAAAACTAGGCTACATGTCAGATAACAAAAAAGAAAATCTGAGTAAAACCTGCGTTTTGCTTTGAGCGAGTTCCTTCATACAGTGTGCCATAGGCTGCTGAGCTTTAAAGAGCGGTACCCAGACAGGCATGGTTTCATTTCTACTCCGTTCAGACAGCGGTCACAAGTACGACTATGGGGGCTGGGAAACACTAAAGCGGAGTTGGAAATGAAAAAAGAAAAACATGTCTGTTTCCTGACTCTCCTCTCGGTGAAAACAACCGCACACCCACCACCCCAGACGAACAAAAATAAATGAGTTGGCTTTACTGGGATGAAACAGATTTAAAACTCCTCTTTGATAAAGCAATCCTGACATTAAACAAAAAAAAAAACTTTAATTGCAATTTGTGATTGCCATGATGTCAGACAGCTACCACCGTCACACCTCAGGAAATTGGATTTGTCCGGAGCCACTTTTATTTCCACAAACCTCTAAATGATCACTAAAGCAGCAATTTCCCCAGGTAAAAAGCCCCATTATGTTACTTCTGTGATATTTATTAGACTTCAGGTTAATTGCACCAAAATAAGTGAGCTACACCAGACTGAGCATAATTGGTATGGGAGCATTAAAGTATTAGAGATGATTTATGAAGTAGAAACTTATGTTGTTCCAGATACTTTTAAGATTTCTTGAGATTGGTACAAAGTAATTATGGTTTCCGGAGGTCTTTTCAGTATTTCAGGGTGTACTGAGGTGAAGTCTGGATGGATTTGGGTTGTGGGTGTGAAATTAGGATGAACTTGGGTTGTTCACTTCTTGGGCAAAGTTTGAAATCATCAAGAATATTAAGTTGCAACGGTGGATATGTTTTGTTATTACTGAGAATACAGATGATGTACACATTTATCAGGTGAAAATAATAGGCACAAAATAATCTTCTGCTTCTAGCCTATTCCTTTTTTTTTGTGTTTGTTTTGATTCTTGTGCTACACACAAAGACTAATGTACAAACCAAAATAAACCATTCATTCTAGTCATTTATTTATGCTTTGTTGTTAGTTTTCACAGGGTTCTACTCTACACAACCCTGGAGCAGCTTGTTTATCAACCATCAAGGAAGCAAGGAAATCTTTGCAGACCGGTTTAGCAACTACACGGTGTAGTGACTGGCAACCTAAACTTGAGTATCCACTACTCCTCACACTCTGGATCGACTCTGTAAAAAAACGGCTTCAGATTTTTTTTCCCCCCCTTTCATCGGATTGTCATTGCGTTGTGTCCGATCCTACCCAGTGTGGGGACAGTCTGCTAGGGGGGCTGTGGCGCTCTCTAGTGTCCCCAGCTCGGTTACATAAACCTCAGGACCAACCTTCCGCTTAGACCAGCTTATGTTATTGATACTAACCAAAATAAGTCGTCGTTTGATCGTGGCGAAATCAGCTACGACGTTTAAGTGACTGTTGGGTAGATCGACTCCAGTCTGGACGACGCCGTCGACAAAAGGCGACGCAGTTTGGGTTTTTTTTTTTTTTTTTTTTGGTAGGGCAGCACTAGACTGGCACAAAAAAAGAAAAAAAAAGACAAACACGACGACTGCTGCAGCAAGGGAAGGGGATTTATACAAAAGAGGCATGCATTCGTCGGTAGAAGGCGAATATGTAATGATCAAGTGTGGGGATGTGATCGAAATGCTGGAGAAAAAGTTGCACGGCTGGAATGATCTTACTGCACCCCCCCCTCCCAGCAACAACTCACTGGCCATTGTTTGGGCAACAAGCACACACATTCCATCGCGTTTAAAGCTCGGCCGCTGGGTAACTAACATTACACCCTCCGTATTTTTTTTTAATTTTTTTTTTTTTTTAGGAAGTGAAGTCTGTTTTTACAACACGTCGTGACAACCATATTTAAAAATAATAATTATTTCTAAAAATCGTGTGTTTTTACGCGTGGTTAAGTTATAGTGCTTGCCGTTCGGTTCCTGTTGAGTTGAATGGAACGCGGACGCTAGCTTAAAATGCTACTAACTAAACTAAGCTAAATCGTTGTGGGAACATGTGGAATCCTATCAGGCCCCCTTCTAAAATAAAATAAAAAAAACTATCCACAGTAGTTTCTCGTACATTTCTAGTGTGTTTCCGAACTGGTCTACGAGTGTTTTTTCTTATCATGTTAACACTTGTGGGGAGGTTTTATAAGTGACCCGGAGAAAGTTTTCAGCTAGCCGTCACAAAGTCAAGAGTGCAGTAACAAACTTAAGAGTTAGCAAAGCACGTACGTCTGGGCTGTAAACAAACTCACACCGGACAGTGGAGCTTTGATTTAAACCGGGTTTTTTTGTCTTAGTAGTGGAAGTTATCGGTTTGGTAGTATGTCTGCCTGTCATGGTCAGCACATTTTTTTTTTTTTTTGGAGGGGGGGGGATCCGATTCTCGCTAACGGCGGTGCGGTACGTGGGGACGCCTAGCGAAGCCGGACTGCGCCGTGGTCACGCTTCCCTCCTCCTCCTCCTCTTCCTTCTAAAAAAAAAAAAAAAAAACCTTCCAGACTGCCACTTACCTTCATCGAGAAGCCTCTCAAGGTGTGTGAAGATGCCGCAGAGATTTGGCAGACTGGTCATAAGCTTCTTCTCGTTTAATAATTGCATCAAATAGTCGGGACTCGGCCTCGGTCGCTCCTTCACTTCGACCTCTCCGACCATCATCTTTGCGGCGAAGAGCGGAGAACAAACCACCGCGAAACACACAGAAAATCCTCTTTTTTTTTAAGAAGAAAAAAAAACGGAAAAGGAAAAAAAAAAACAAAAAAAACTTGCGGATCAAATCCTTCGCTTTTCCCCTCCTCCTTGTGATTTGAAGACTCTGTAAAAACCCCCCCTAAAAAAAAAAAAAAAATCTGGTTTGGTTTGTTCTTGTTGTTTAAGTGGAGAGGGGGGCAAAAAAAGAAACCGTTATCTCCCTTCCAGAGACTCGTGTGCCGTACTCTCCTCTACGCCGTGTGCGCTCGGGGACGTTCGATTCCACCACTGTAGGCGCGAGAGCCTGTTCCACCGGAAAAGGTCCGTCCCTCCTCGCCGCTGATTGGCCCGAGCGCCTTTCATGGGACTAATAGCATAGCCAATCAACGGTCAGATCCCTGCTAGGGGAGGCGGGGCTAAACCGCTGCCCGGATGATGTACAGGGACGAGAGCCAATAGTGGGCGGTGCGCAGGAATGTACATAGAGCCAGAGTGTTGTCAACACAGATTCACACACATTTACTTATTTCCTCCACTTTGTATGAATACTAAGAGAAATTAGAACTGTTACAGCGGCTGTAATTCAACTTGTTTATAGTTTTTGGGAAGTGTTAGTGGTTATAAATGGGATTTTTAAGCTCATGCTTGTGAGGTAAAAGACACATGGGATGTCTGCCTTACAAATTCAATGAAAGAGAACATACATTTTCATTTTTTATTATTGATTTCAAGCTTGGTCAGTCCATGTACAATCCTTATTATATACATTTCATTATATGTACACAGATATACATCGAGAATTTGCTGTCAACACATTATACATAGAGAATTTTACATTAACAATGTGTATAAAGAAGATACACTGAGAAGTATACATAGAGGAAATATACATAAAGACATTGGTTGTAAACATTAAGAACATCTGATACGAGAAAAAAAAGAAAGAAAATCAAATGCTCACACTGAAGACCTGTTACACTGGATTTATACTGAAAATCATAGGTGACAATAATGATTTCAACAGCTATATTTCCTCACATCCGTTATTAAATGTATGTCTCTTTCAGCACATGATCTTTATTTTTTAATTTTAATTTTCCATTTTTAGTTACACAGTATATGCTTATACAACTCAAACCCCTGCATCTCATGTTCTGTCGCAGAGGATAATTCAGAATAAGTCAAGTAACACATACAGTAAAACAAACGTGACAACGTAAACAAAGGAGAATAAATGATAATAATAATACAGGTTATGAGAAAAATGCAATACTGGTCATAAATGTGATTCTTATACCCATCAAGGTTTTCTTTACTTGTGAGGCAAAAGACACATGGAATTGCAAATTCAATAAAAGGCAACATACCTTTTCATTTTTATTGTTTATTTCAAACTTGTGCACTCCGTGTCCAATACTTATTATTTACATTTCATTATATTTACCAGATATAAATAAAGAATTTGCTGTAAAAACTATATACATAGAGAATTTTACATAAACAATATGCATAGAGAATATACATTGAGAAGTATACATTAGTTGCAAACATTATGCGTACACAATATACATAATACATGAATACAGACGGCAGTTCACTATTAAAATACAACCCTAGTAACCCAAAAGGGAGTGAGAAGAAATAGAACTTATTTACTCCTACATCCAGTTTCACTACTTAAACTTGTGTGGTTGCAATTATCTGGAGACATGCATTAGTACACAAAAACTAACTTTAACAAAATGTATTTTAAATTAAGAACTAGAAAGAAAATCAAATGCTTACACTGATGACCTTTATACAGAAAATCACAGGCAATATAATATCTATTTCCAGAGCTTTATTCATTTTTTTTATTGAATTCAAGGCTCTTTTAACATATAAATTAATACAAATGTGTACATAACGGAGTGTATTATGATATTCCTGTAGTTGTTGCTTGAACAGTGTGCAGGGATGAGAGCCAGTGGTGGGCGGTGCACAAGAATGTACCTACAGCCAGAGTAATGTCAACACAGATTCACACACATGTACTTATGTTTCCACTTTGTATGAATACTAAGAAAAAGTACAGCTGTTATAGAGACTCAAATTCAACTCATTTATAGCTTTAGGGATTGTTACCGATCATAAATGTGATCTGGAAATCCATCAAGGTTTTCTTTACTTGTCAGGTAAAAGACACATGGGATGTTTTCCTTACAAATGCAATCAAAGGGAACATATATTTTTATTTATATTATTGATTTCAAGCTTGTGCACACCATGTACAATACTTACTGTATCCATTTCATTATATGTACACAGACATACATAGAGAATTTGCTGGAAAACACAATATACATAGAGAAATTAACATAAACAATATACATAGAAAAATATACATGGAAACATTAGTTGTAAATATTATATGAACACAATATACATGACTATTAATATACAACCCTACTAGCCTGAAAGGGAGTGAAAAAAGTAGAATTTATTTACTCCCACCTCCAGTTTCATTACTTAAACATGTATGGTTACAATTATATCAGAGAAATTAGCTGTAAACATGCATTAGTACACCAAAACTAACTTTAACACAATGTACACAATGTATTTTAAATTAAGAACATGTGATACTACTATGTGTTTTATATATGTATGTGTCTCATTTTATTGTTTATTATTTTAACAGTGTTGTATGGTGACCTTGAGTCTCCTGAAAGGCGCCTATAAATAAAAAATATTATTATTATTATTATTGTTATACAGAAAAACTGTCTACAAAGAAAATCAAATGCTCACACTGAAGACCTCTTATACTGGATTTATACAGAAAATTACAACTATATTATTACTATGCTCATTTACTTTGTTAAATTCAAGGCTCTTTTATTATGAATGTAGATATAAATTCATAGAAATCTGCACATAACTGAGAGTGTATTATGAGATTACTGGAATTACTGTGCCCGGTTGCTTTTTATATTATTGTTGCCCAACTTCAGCCTCTTAACAAGGTCTCCCTCGCAAAAAGAGATCTGATCTCAAGGGTAAAGTAAAGGTTAAATAAATAAAATAAATGGGTCAACAACATCTACTTAGAGTAAGCATGTTAGAGCTCTACCAGGAGGGGAGACACCATTCTCTAAAAGAGTCTGATAACATGAGGGTATCACCAGAGTAGTTTATAATTCAATTCAATTTTTGTATGTGTTTTTTTTTTTGTTGTTTTTTTTTTACTTTTTGCACAAATAAATGAGTCTTATCTTCTATCTGCTGCTGCTCTGAACTCTTACATTTTGGCATTAATGTATCATTCATGGTATTTTTTATTGTGTTCCTTTAGATGTTGGCATTCCCAGATTATTATTTTTATTATTATTATTATTATTGTTATTATTGTTATTGTTATTATTATTATTATTATTATTATTGTGGTTCAGTTGGATGGTTAATCAAATTGCAACGAAGATGTGAGTGAGATTGGAGACGTGTCTGTGTAATATGTATAAAGAAATCAACCATCAGAAGAAGTGTACAATATCGTCTGATGTATGGCTCTCCATTTTTTATCTTCAATATTTCACCAGTGACTAAGAATGTATATAAAATGTAACATGTTTGCATCTATTATCTGATTAATGTATTTATCATTGGGATTTGGCGTAGGCACTAATATTCTGGGTGTAATTCGCAAGCAACAGATTGATTAATTGATTGATTTTGAAAGTTTTACTTCTTCTCACACCCTTTCAGGCTACTAGGATCGTATATTAATGGTAAATTAGTGTATATATTTATATATATTGTGTACACATAATGATATGTATAGTATTTTGTCTAGGTGCTTATAATCTGTTGTGTTTTATTGGTGTTTTTCTCTTTATTAGGTACATTTTTGTTCTCTATGTTGTGTTAAAGTTAGTTTGGTGTACTAATGACTGTACACAAACAATTTCTCTATGTATATTTATGTATATTTCTTGATGCATATTTGTTTCTGTACATATCTGTATGTATATTGTGTTTACAACAAATTCTCTGTGTATATATGTGGATACATACTGAAATGTATATAATCAGTACTGTACATGGAGTGCATAAGTTCGAAATACACCAAATAATAATAAAAAAAAAAAAAAAATAATAGAACAGTCAGAAGAAAAGAAATGCATCAAATCCATATACATTTGAAAATGAAAAAAAAAATCAGAAAGACGCATAAAAGATTTCCAATAAGTAACAAATATTTGATGTAGTGTTCGAAAACGAGTGGGAGGAAGTAACATGCTTATCTAGCCCCGCCCCTTGTCAGTAATCATTTTTCAGTATTTCCATTCTCTTTCACTACTACTATTATTTATATATTCACATGCAAACATATTAATATAAATACATTTACAGACTGAAAAAAAAAACATTAAAATGAATAATAACCGAATAACATGTAACGCATAAATATCCAGCACTACTATTGTGTCAGTTCCCAAATGAATATTTTTCTAAATTTAACCTTTTTTAACCATAAAGACCCAAACATCCACCATCTACCAAAACCATCTACTGATAGAAACTGTT
>JAPTGZ010000016.1:24025137-24037887 GCA_029814645.1 Fowleria isostigma | reverse complement strand
GGCTCCGTAGTTACTGTAGAAACACCATCATCTTCTACAACATTGATTCACCAGTAAAACCCATGGAGTTGGATCAACGACAGTGAATGGACACACTGGAGTCATGTTCAATTAATGATACAATTTTCCAAAAAAGTCACTTTTCCTTCAATTTTCTGTTTTTGATAAAATAATCTTCAGTTTTACTCTAAAGTTTTATCAAAATCTACATGATTAGTAACTTAAATGTTGGAAAATACCTGTTTTTTATGGAAGAAAACACAAAATACAGATGATATATATTAATAAGTGGAGATGAACCACTTAAGGACGGTTAAATATAGAGAAAAAAATATTTGGGAAGTGACACAGATGTGACAGTGGGTCCTTATGGGTTAAACAGGACGCCCCTTCCATGCCTGACTGTGCGTATATGTCCTCGAACTGTTTCTCTGGTGGACTTTAGTGTGCTCCGCTCGAGTTGTTTTAATGTTTAGAACAGACCAAAGGCTTGGATACTGATTGACAACCCTATTATACACTCTTTCTCTCTAATGCTGGGCCTTTGCCTTTAGGGGGATGTTTACATAAGAAACATAAAGACAGGCATATCATTTCATACAGAAATATGAAGATGGCACACATATTGACTTACAGTACACCTGCTTGGGTTTTTTTTTGTTTTTTTCTCGCAGTGGAGTTCTGGCGTCTGGACATGTCTGGTTATGCCTTTTGCTTGCAGCAGCTTTGAAAGGATTTAATTTCCCTTTGATTACTCCATATCTTTGGCCTTTTCCCACCTGGAGAGAGCAACAGCGTAATATTATTTATACCTCAACCAGTCATTTATGGTGAATGAGACGATGATGGCAGCATGTCTGTGCGAGAGTGAGGTCCGTGTGGTTAATGAAGGAAACAATGGTGAGACTGTACGGAAGAGGAAATTAAATCATCAAAATTAAAGTCTAATATATGCTTTTGTTATTAGTCTGGGATTAAAATCAGAATTCTGAGAAATAAGTCAGAATTCTGATCAGACTTAAACTCTCAGAATTCTGAATTTTTCCTCAGATTTCTGACTAATCTCATAATTCTGACTTTTTTTCTCTTAATTCTAATCGTAATCTCATAATTTTGCCTTTTTTTCAGAATTGTGACTAATCTTAGAATTTTGGCTTTTTTTCTACATAATTTTGACTTATTTTCTGAATTCTGACTTTATTGTCAGAATTCTGACTTTTTTCTCAGAATTTTGACTTTAATCTTAGAATTCTGACTTTAATCTCAAAATTCTGACTTAAATCCCAGCATTCAAATTTTTTAAAAATCAGAATTCTGACTTTTTTTTCTGCATAATTCTGACTTGAATCTCATAATTCTTACCTTTTTTTCCACATAATTCTCATAATTCTGACTTTTTTGTCAGAATTCTGACTTTTTTCTCAGAATTTTGACTAACAAAATTCTGAGAATCTCAGCATTCAGATTTTTTAAGAATCAGAATTCTGACCTTTTTTCTGCATAATCCTAACTTGAATCTCAGAATTCTTACTTTTTTTTCCACATAGTTCCTCATAACTCTGACTTTTATCTTGGAATTTTGTCTTTTTTTCTCAGAATTCTGCCTTTTTTTCCTCAGAATTTTGACTTAAATCTTAAAATTCTGACTTTAATCTCAATTCAGATTTTTTAAAAATCTGAATTCTGACCTCTTTTCTCAGAATTTTGACTTTAATCTTAGAATTCTGAATTTAATTTCATAATTCTGACTTTTTTTTTTTCAGAATTCTGACTTTTTTTTTTTTTACACATAATTCTAACTTTAATCTCATAATTCTGCCTTTTTTTCTTGGAATTTTGTCTTTTTTTCTCAGCATTCTGAATTTTCCTCAAAATTTTGACTTTAATCTTAGCATTCTGCATTTTCTTTATCAGACATCTGACTTTAATCTCAGAATAATAAATAATAAATATATTGGACCTAAATATTTTTTCCCAGTGGCCCTAATCCTCTTCCGTACAACTGTGAGAACCTCCATAAAAAACTCTTTATCACTGATGGTCATAATGTTCAGTTTTCTGCGGCTTCATCCAACGATAGGCTGATACTTATGTGAGTTTGATGTTTTTTTACGACCTCCTCCACTACTGGTGACCTCACACTGATGAATGAACTAGTGTTTCACCGATATCAGTCTAAACCATTCAAGAGATAAAAAAAACAAACACTAAGGCAGACAGCCTATCAGTCATAAATGCTGGCGGGTTTGTTTTTGATCACTTTGCCTTTGAAATTACATAACAAACAGACACTATTATAGTGTAGCAGCAGACGGACTAAACAATACATCTTTGTTTTTGTTTTGTTTTGTTTTTTTTTATCAAGGAACGTTACTGATTCTACCCGAAGACTCGATGTCATGATCAGGTCCAGGGACAGCAGAGAGGCTGCAGTAGGACTTCAGGGTCTGTATGTTGTTTTAAGGAAACATGAGAAGTTATTACTAGCATTATCTCTACAGATGTGTAGAAAGGTTTGTTGGTTTTTTAACCCATAAAGACCCAGCACTACTTTTGTGTCAGTTCTCAAATGAAATTTTCTATATATTTAACCTTTTTTAACCATAAAAACCCAAACATCCACCATCTACCAAAACCATCTACTGTATATCAGTAGATATCAGTGTTTAATCCCTGTTGATCCATTAATAGTCAGTAGTTGGTGTAAAATACAGTAATTTGTCTTTTCATGGTCATCAGATATGACCCATTTGAACGTTTCGAGGCTCCATGGTTACCGTGGAAACACAGTCATCTTCTCCAGCATTGATTCACCAGTAAAACCAGTGGATGCACACAATGGGTTATGTTCAGGTAATGATACATTTGCTGAAAAATTCAAATTTTTCTTACATTTTCTCTGTTTTTCACATAATAATCCTTAATTTTACTTAAATTTTTTATGTACATCTGCATGATTAGCAAATTAAATGTTGGAAAATACCTGATTTTTACTGAAGAAACAAAAATACAGAAGATAATATTAAAATAAATGCCAATAAATCAATTAACGATGGTTAAATATCGAGAAAAAATATATTTGGGATGTGACACATATGTCACACTGGGTCTTTATGGGTTAATATAATGCAGCATAACTTTAAACCAAAACCCAACCAAGTGTAACCACCAATCATTTGAATCACTAATCCTAGCAATGCAGTTCAATAATTCAGGTAAAATGGACTTTCTTTCTTTCTTTTTTCTTTTTTTTTTTTTTTAATTTTTATTATTGTGTCTTCCATACAAATACACCCAGCCCTTTTAAAACACCAAAAATATAATCAACAATACCAGGCAATAGGTACAATATAAACACAATAACGTACTGACCTATTTAAACAGAAAAATCTGCCACTTTTTCGGGGTTTTACAAACAAATGACGCTAGTTTATATACGTTTGAATGCTAATTTATATACATTGGACAACTGCAGTTTGTTGCTTCTAATCATATTGCTAAAAATATTCAGGTCATTGCTGCTACTATTGACACTAAATCGACAATACATTTAGTTTTCTATAGATTTTTAAACTTGAAGTGTTTTGTTTATAGTGTTGTACAGGAAGTTTTTTAGAGAATATACTAAAGTTGATGTCAATGTGATTGAATGTCTCTTGGGATTATCTACCTGTCTGTCTGTCTGTCTGTCTGTCTGTCTAAAAATGGACTTTCTTAGGTTTTCATCTACATCAAATATGAGCCATTTGGATGTTCAGAGGTTCCATAGGTGTCAAACATACATATGTGGATCAAAACCAGCCAATCAAAGGCTCCAATCTGAATCTGTGAAATGCAAAAATTATAGTGAAAATATTAACAGTATTAAAACAATTTTAGTTTGAGGGGCCACGTGGAGCACAGTTTAATATCATCATCAAAATCTATATCTTAATACCAGAAGGTGTCAGAGCGTGTGTGTGTGTGTGTGTGTGTGTGTGACAAATTCTGACAAATGTAGATGTTTTTACCTGGCTAATTTTGTGCCTCCAGTTGAGGAATAGTCCCATCTCCACATTAAATTTCACAGCAACTTGATAGGACCAGTATTTTGGGAGATATTAGTCATTCTGGAATACTATAGCCTTACAATCACGGTTGACAGGAAGTGCGGTACCACACTGTATGATGGGAAATGAAGTTAAAAAGAGGAAGGTTGCATTTACTGACCTCAGTCCCTAGATATCATCAGTATTAATATGTGCTAGTACTATTATAATAACCTAAAAATAATGACTTCTATGTTTGAGTATAAAAAAGTATAATTACGTATTTTTTTGACATTTATAAGCTATTCTTTTTACAAGAAATTAAAAAACCTGAGCAAATACAACAATGTCTCAAGAGAAGTACACACAATTTTAACATTATCCTTGTTTCTAAATGCATTTGTAGATCCACCGTTCATGTTATTCATAGTTTTTAAAGGATAGTTTGTAGATATAAACATTTTTATGATGTAATTTTACTTTTTCCACTCTGTAGTTTGTAGTTGACATTATATATATGTTATATTATGCTATTATTTTACTGAGATCCTATTGTACATGGGTTTGACACCCCTGGTTCAAGGTCTACATCTGCAAATATTTGGGACCCATTGCATTTAATCAGCAAGAGGAACTTAGATTATTCATCTATGTGACTAAAATGGAGTCATAATTTTGCAATAGAGACTTTTGGATCATCTGGAGGAACATATGTATGCATAAATAACTATTATATGAGCTTATGGTTGAATTGCGATGCACTGAGTCTGTTCACTCTACATTTTTAAAGTGTAACTTGACTTTTTTCACTCTAAAATCTGGATAAAACTGTGTAGTTGACATTATTTATATGTTATTAATGTCATTATTTTAGTCAGTTCCCATTGTACGTGGCTGTACATGGGTTTGACTCCCCCTGCTTTGAGGTCTCCAGCTGCAAATATTTGGGAACCATTGCATTAAATCACTAAGAGAGGAACTTAGATTATTCATCTATGTGACTAAAATGGAGTCATAATTTTGCAATAGAGGTTTTTGGAGCATCTGGAAGAACATATATAGGCATAAATATCTATTATATCCTCCTGAGGCCCAGGAAAGGGGAAGTTTGAACTTTTTTTATGTTAAACAATTGTTGTGATTGGAAACTGCCTATTACTACAGTTTTTCAGATCCATTTTTAAAAATAATATTTTTACTTATTTATTTATTTTTGATGGAATGTCCACTGCAAAGGATGATGTTTGTTTGTTTTTTTAAGTGCTACAATTAATTGTTGTACATATTTATGTATTATATTGAGTACACCATGTTTACAGCCAACGTCTCTATGAAAATTTCTCTATAAATATTTCTCAGAATATTTCTCTATATATGTATATAAATCTATGTATATTCATCTGAATATTTTTCTATGTTTATTTCTTTACGTATATTTCTCTATGAGTATTTCTCTATGTATACGTATGTGTCTATATGTATATTACTTTGTGTATATTTGCTCATGTAAAATTCTCTATGTATATTATGTTTCCAACAAACTCTCTATGTCAATCTGTGTACACATAATGAGATGTATATGATCAGCAATGTACATTGTACACATATATATATAATTAATATTGTACATGGATAGCATAAGCTAGTGGTGAGTTGCTGTATGCTTTATGTATGATGTATATTGTGTACACATAATGTTTTACAACCAATGTCTCGATATATATTTCTCTATGTATATTTTGCTATGAACATTTCTCTATGTATATTTGTATATGCATATTCTTTAAGTGTATTTCTTTATGTATATTTGTATATGCATATTTATGTATATTCTTTATGTATATTTGTATATGCATATTTATGTATATTCTTTATGTATATTTCTATCTACATACTTGCTTATGTAAATTCTATGTATATGGAGTTTACAGCAAATTCTCCCTCTATATCTGTGTACACATAATGAGATGTATATGATCAGCAATGTACATTGTACACATATATATAATTAGCATTGTACAGGGAGTGCATAAGCTAGTGGTAAATTGATGTATGCTTTATGTATGATGTATATTGTGTACACATAATGTTTTACAACCAATGTCTTGATGTATATTTCTCTATGTATATTTTGCTATAAACATTTCTCTATGTATATTTTTTATATGCATATTCTCTATGTACATTTCTCTATGCATATTCTTTAAGTGTATCTCTTTATGTATATTTGTATATGCATATTTATGTATATTTCTATATGTATATTCTTTATGTATATTTGTATATGCATATTTATGTATATTCTGTATGTATATTTCTATACGCATACTTGCTTATGTAAATTCTATGTATATGGTGTTTACAGCAAACTGTCCCTGTATATCTGTGTACACATAATGTGATGTATATGAACAGTATTGAACATTTACATGTAAATATGAGTAGTTTTGTACATAGAGTGCATTAGCCCGAAATAAACTAAACTTTTTTTTTTTTTTTTTTAGTAAAACTGTGAAAATGTTGTCCCCTACAGAGAACACAAATGCATAGTGTGTCCCAGGAGGATCTGAGTGTACGCTTGTATTCTGCTGGCTCTATTTTCGGAGCCTCATTCAGATCCAGCTCGGATCCAGACTGGGACTTGCGCGTGCATGTATGTGGGGGAGAGGCGGGCCCTCTTAGCCGGGAAGGGCGTTCTCTTTGCGGTCAGACCGGGCAGAGTCATCCCGAGGGGTGGGTCCTCCGGCAGCAGAAAAGGAAAACCCACCTTTTTTCATTGTTAAGGACGCGGTGGAATGTGATGGTTTGATCTCAGCCTGGCCAGGGAGGGGAATATCCGTGAGGAAAGGACCAACGAAAGCGGTTTAAGTGTAAGGGGAGGGGGGGGTGGACCGTGAACGCAACCCCCTCCGGTCGGTCTCCGGTTCTCCGGTTCCTGCCTGAGTCGGAGAGTATGCGGATGAACTTGTCCTCGGCGTGTCGTCTCCGTCCGCATGAACTCATATGAAGTTGTGGATTTACGGTGGTGTTTTGTGAGCCGGAGCCGGACCAGATAAAGGTAAAGTTCCGGTGTTTATTTGTGTTTTTAGTTTTTTTTTTTTTTATTTTACCGGGGTGGTGGGGGGTACAGACCGTGGTTTCCCAGACTGCAGAAGTCTGAACTGCGGCAAGTTTTTCTACCCTCCTCCTCCTCCTCCTCCTCCTCTTCGTCCTCCTCCTCCTCCTCCGGGTGCTGCTACTCGTTTTCCAGCCAAAACGAAGCATCCCGGACTGCGGAGAAAAAACCTCAGGTGGTTTGTAATGTACCCGTGAACGCACCATTTCCATCATATTCCATAGTGCGTGTGGTGCGTTCACGGTCATTTGTATGTACGTACACGATAACATCCATGTTTTACAAACGCACATCTGAGCTCCAGCTTGAAAATAAGATTAATTTGTCTCATTCTGCGTGCAATTTCCTCTTTAATTCTTGAGTCATGAGGGAATTCGGGGTATTTCTGTTAAGTAAAAGTGTTTCAGTGTCTTTTGTTGACATCCAGCATCAGCCCTAATACCTTAAATACTTTGTAACAGGCATGTCAAGGCTATTTACCTCATATACTCCACCTACTTCAGGTTGATGTCTTATAAGGGGCATGTACAGTGTATTGCATGACTATTATCTGTAGGTTATGCACAGTAATGAGCTGGAGGTATGAAAATTATACTCCAGGCACCCAACAGTAAACACCAGTATTAAAATACTTCTCAGAAACACACTAGTACATTACTGTCATGGTCATAATGGAAAATTCTGCGCCTCCTCCTCTTCACCTTTTAATCTCCTCAATGATTTTCCTGTTAATTGAGCCATTTTACAGCTGGTCTGTATCTGTAACGACAAAAATGCACTTGTTCCAGTCTCTCAGAATGATCCACTGTGGGTTCAATAGAAAACATGGAAAGGCGTGCTTGTTCTTCTGCAAGTGTTTGTTTTCTTTAACATATGGTGCACTGGTTGCAGGTATGCAATGTGTGGTGAATTAACTCTTACATCATGGGTGTTAAACTCATTTCTTCCAGGGGCCACATGTAGCCCATTTGGATCCCAAGTGGGCTGGATGAGTTAAAATAATAGCATCATAACCGACAAATAATTCTAACTTTTTCTCTTTGTTTTTGTGCAGTAAAAAGTGGTAAATTATGAAAATATCAAAGTTCAAGGTGACTTTATTAATACCCGTAGGTAGATTTGTTTTACAGCCTGGAGAGGGCATGTCAAACATACAACATCAAACATTAAAATATTAAAAACACATACGAAAGACAATTTAAGAACAGCACAGACAAAAGATATGAACAGCTACTCAAGCAGATACTGAACAAGGTCACAAGACTAAAATAAATAGTTAAAAAACTGACTGAAATAAAATAAAACCATACGATATCTCTAAAGTATAAATATTTACATTTACAAACTGTCCTTTCACAAAAAAAAACACCTGAAAAAACTGAAATTTTGTAAGAAAAGTGCAGTTTTAACAATAATATGGTTAAACTTATCATTTGTACATGTCCATTACAGACAATGTTACACAAACATTTGGTAACAGGTATAATATTGTTAAAAATTTGGAGTTTGGAATAAAATAAGTCAAGGCAAGTTTATTTTTATAGCACTATTCATACACAGCGTAACTCAAAGTGCTTTATGACAGCATAAAAATCAGAAAAAAGGAAGACATTGAAATGACATTAAAATCAAAAGGGAAAAAAGATATTAGTAGAACATGATTTGAAAATGGATTTACAGAATAAAAAAAACATTAAAATTATACATTAAATTAAAATAAAGTAAAACAGACATTAAAATCCCAAAAATGCATTTAAGAAACAAAATTGAAAAAAAAAGTTAAAATAAGGACATGAAAAGAGGAAGAATTTAAAATAAGAACAATTTGTCATTCAATTTCCCATCTGCTCAGGTCATTGTTCTTCTTGGTAGTTGTTCGAGCTTCAACTGGACTAGTTTTGTTTCAGAAGAGTAAAGCTAGTCCAGTTAAACCTACAAAAATAGAGTTGTCACTATTTATAGGTTATTCTATTATTATTTAACTGTAGATCATATTAATCTAAATGTGGAACTTGAACTAAAATAGTTCAACATCCATTGTTAAGATATTCAGTGTAATTATTGCACTTTGCAGATTCATTGTGTGGGCTGAATTGGACTTTTTGGCGGGCCGGTTTTGGCCCGTGGTTGAGACCCCTGCCTTAAGGACTTGGATCTGTTGTCATGGTGACTTCTGACTGTGGCGTTTTGCAGTGCAGATAATATATTATTTTCTCTATTTAATTCCCTGAGCATGTAGATGTTGGAAAAGCTTTGACTTAATTCAAAGGTTACTATATCAAAACATGAAAATTGAGGAAAAGTGACTTTCAGAAAAACATATAATTAACTGAACATAAAAACAAGCGTCTACAACCACTGTCATTTGTCAAATTACATTGGTTTTACTGGTGAATCAGTGTTGCAGGAGATGATGGTGTTTCCACGTTCACTACAGAGAGACATATCTGATGAGAAACTACATTTAACCTTAATTCTTTTACTCTGTTCATAGGATTAGTGTAGGACAAGTGTTCATTTAGATCAATGGTTGCATTTGGTCACTGGCAGTGGCTGTTCGGGTCTTTGAGGGTTAAAGGAAGAACACGGTGGGAGGCGTGTCTTCCAGGATGCCCACTTTCATAGGACACCAGGGTTCACTGAGTGGGTAATGAGTATGAATGTACTGGTTTCTGTATTGTAAATTTTAACCTAATTTACACAAAGCAAATCCACTTTGATGCATATTTCCATTCACGACTGATGTGTGGATGTTCGTACATCATCACGGTTCAGAGCCACAGGAGGTTCTGCTAGATGTGAAAGGTATTTTGTGAAAAACACATGAAGTTGCTTGAGCTTTTGTCTGCTCAGTTGAACCACTGAACCGCTGGTCTGGATTATGTTTCAGAGGCTTTCACTTGCTTCTCTGAATGTGCCAGAGTTTCTCAAGCCTTGGTTTGACATTTGTCTTCCATGGCTATAAATATGTGGTAATTTAAAAAAAAAAAAAAAAAAAAAAAAAAGCATTTATGTACAAAGCTCAGCATAAATGAAAACACCCCAGCAGATTTGTCATAAAACCTGTAGTTTTCTTTGAGAATCAACATTTTCTATGAGACACTATACAACATATCATGTTCTCAGTTAAGGAACTGTTCTAGAAAACTCTGTTTGGTCCAAAGTTTTTGAAACTGTGCTTCTGTTACTTACTTGAGATATTGATTAAAATCTTATTTTTTTAAAGGGGGTGTATTCATTTATGCTGAGTACTGTATGTTTCATCCTCTACATTTGTAACATCTGTTTCCATTCACCTTTTTATACTTATTATTTCCTCAAAAATCAGCATTTTTATATTTTTTTTTACAAGTTTTGTGTGCATAAATTGAAATTGTGAATGAGTACAGCTGCAAGAGCTGATCAATAACTTATAGATTAATTTATTAGTTGAAAACCATTTTGATAAATAACTGTTTCTGTAAGTTTTTAAGAAAAAAATTCTCAGATCTGAATATTTACTGGTTTCTTTCCTCCTATTGAGCAGTGACCTGAATTTCAACAGGCTGGGACCAAACAACACATTTGACAACATCATGTCAGGCTTTGGGAAATTCTTTTTACAGTTCCCTCACACTTTATAATCCAAATCATTACATTCAGTCAATCAGTAAAACAAATTTTATTTCCAGTGCTCAGCATAAATGAGTACCGTATTTTTCGGTTTATAAGTCGCACCAGAATATAAGTCGTAGGACCAGTCAAACTACAAAAAAAAAAAAGTGCGACTTATACTCTGAAAAATACAGTACACCCCAAGAGATTTGTCACAAAACTTTTAGTTTTCTTTGAGAATCAACATTTTCTGTGGGACACTATAAAACATATTATGTTCGCAGTTAAGGAAATGTTCTTGAAACCTCAGTTTGGTCCAAATTTTCTGAAATTGTGCTTATGTTCATAGAGATATTGATTAAAATCTTACTTTTCAAAGAGGGTGGTCTCATTTATGCTGAGCACTGTATATAACACTTTTCATGTAAATGAACTGCAACACAAAGCACTTCACACAATGATAACAATAAAACACACATACTCATAAGGAAAGACTTTGTAGTGGGAAGTACTGAACAGCCTTCAAACAAAAGGACGGGAGCTGAGGAAGCACTAACATTAGTGAGGAAACACCAGATACAGGATAGAAACTCTACAACAGAAAGCAATTTAAATCAACTAATAAATGAGTTTAAAATAAGATAAATAAGTAACAAAATACAATATGTTGGCTAGACAGCAGATTAATAAAACTGAATGAATTGATAAATACACAATATTTGTAGTAAATTCAGAATAAATAGAGATTAATTAAAAGCCGGGCTAAAAAGGTACGTCTTGAGTTTGCCTTTGAAAAATGAGTCATTATTAGTTGCACACATAATAGAAATATGCCCTAATGAACCCAGGTCAGTAATCATGGGAGAATATTGGTTTTGGAGCAAAATGTAGACATTGTTCTTTACAGGCATCAACAAAACACTACATATTAGAAGAACTATTTATTTTTATTTATTTCGAGCTTGTGCACTTGAACGTACAATGCTTATTATATATATTTCATTGTGTGTACACAGATATACATAGAGAATTTGTTATAAACACAATATACATAAAGAATTTCACATAAACAATATGCATAGAGAAATACACATTGAGCCATTGTAAACATGTGTACACAATATACATAATACATGAATATATACAGCAATTCACTATTAAATACACCCCTAGTAACTCTAGTAAGGGAGGGAGAAGAAGTCCAACTTACTAACTCCCACCCCCAGAATGATGTTGTTCCATCCAGTGGAGTTCACAGACTTCTATAATAAAAGCCGAGGTGTATCGAAGCTGTTCTGGTAATGAGTCGACACCATACTAAGACACTTCAGATGACTTTTTTTCCTTTAATTTGTCACTGTCTGACTGAGAACAAGCCGTCAGAAGTGCGAACATAAAGTTCCGTCTCGGTCCTCGGTGTAACTCTAACAGAGTGTGTGCATGTGTCAGTAGCAGAAAAGGTGGTTGTAGTGGTGGAATACTAATCTGCCAGGTGGGGCTCGTAAAGAGAAACAGAAGGAGGGAAGGAGATGGAGGGGACCTGCCTTGACCTGTTTCAGACATGAAGGAGACAAAAAAAAAAAAAAAAAAAACCTCACTGATGACTTTCCAGTAAGGCGCACCCTCCCAGCCAGCTGTACATTATACCAGCTGAGCTACCAACGCGTGCTCCTGCGAAACCACTTTTCTTTTAAATTCTGCACAACAAGCACTTGCAAGTCTGCCTGTTATGATGACTTACATTGGAAAAATAGAATAGAGGCAATAAGTTCCAACGACTCTGGTCATCAGTATTTCACAGCCTTGGAAATATTTCTGGAATAGATCTGTAAATAGTAGAGGTGTGAGCAAATATTGATACAGCAATGTGTCGTGATACTTTGACCTCCAATATAATACTGATATTTCAACCTTAATATCAGTGTTTTTGGAAAAACAAAATAATAATTTCTTTACAACATTAGTTTAATTCACAGTAGTGTAAGTGACAAACTTGATGCATTTTATGTTTAA
>JAPTGZ010000016.1:23942710-23954968 GCA_029814645.1 Fowleria isostigma | reverse complement strand
GCATCATATCACAATGAAAAATGTAGTAACTGTGCAATAGGAAAACAGGGAGGGGAGAGTAAATGAAAGTGAGGGAGGAACGGGGGGTGAGAGGACAAGATATAATTATTATAGTAATGATAATGGAAATAACAAGCACACAACAATATATAGTAATAATACCAATAGTCTGTTTTGTTAGGATTGTTATTACTGTGGCGGTGGTAGCAGCAGAGGCAGACACAATAGCAGCAAAAAAGGGTTAAATAATTAAATGTCTATAATATATCAATTCCTATCAGTTTGAGTATGTATTACTTAATTCCAATGAAATCCAAGTACTGTAAATTATTTTTCGCTGTGGGCTGTCAGGTGAATTTCCCTGGCGGGGTTAATAAAGTTGATCTTGTGTCCTTATCACTGGTGTTTTGGGTTGTCAAGGTATGTGGTATGAGGCTTTATGGGCCTGACGTGACCATGTGACGTGAGTCTGTGGGGATTTAGCGATCAGGGCTGAAGGTGGAGATCAGGATGGGTCCATGGTCTCATTAAGTAGTGGTAAAATCTGGTATATCAGTTTGATACTGTGCAGCTTCATATTAAACCAGTCCTACTTGCAGTGATTCTTATGACTTAATATTAGAAGGCATTGTTTCAGCGTGTTCAGTTCCCAAAATATCTATGATGTTCATGTTAATAATTCTGAAGGTTTAGCAAAAGAACAAAATAGTGTCTTTGTGTTCTTGGAAATAGAAATGTGGTCATGGCTCATTCTCCACATAACAAGCAATGTGTGTTGTGTTGCTTTGAATGATATCAGGTCAGGTGAGAGTTTTGATGTTTGACAAGGGGCTCCGAGTTTATCATGAAAGAACATGGTCCATGTGAAGAGGAGGAGGACAGTAGGACTGGCAGCAGGTTATTTTGTACAAGATCTTCACTAAATGTTGCAGGTGAAAGATGGGGGGGTGCTGTTGTGTTTATTGGTGGCATGCTAAGTAGGGAATTTTCAAAAGCACTGAATCCTTCAGAATCATTAATATCAGCCTCGAATATTCATCTTACTTTACAGGAGATCAACACAGCAGAGAGACATGTCTGTTTGACCCGAGATATTCACACCAGCTTGTCCCTTTCCATGGAGACCGCCGTTTCCAAGGTAACCCACAGGACTCAATCTTAAAATACACACACACACACACACACACACATACACACACACCTTTACCTCTACAAACATGTGGAGGTAAGTATGTGTCATGTCATCTTGTTTCTGCCTGGGCCCATCCATCCATTCATACAGAACTAATATAACCACAATGCATAAAAGCGTTTGACATGTTTAACTGTAGAATATAATTGAAATATGCTTAATTATCATTTATTCATAATATTACAACAACAAAAAAAACCTCCAGAAATTATTTACAGAACGCTGTCGTTTTTTTACTGATCAGCATAATTATTGTACAAGACAAACCAGTGAAAACATGGTGTTTCCTGCCTTTAAGCAGAACAAATCCGTTTTTTAATCGGGCTGTGGTTACATGAAGTGGATGACCAGGGTTTCAGTTGTTGGAAAATTATAGAAAATGTTTTCAAAAGAAATGAAAACTTTTCTTGTTCGCACAATGGATGTGATATTGAAAAAGTATTGATAATATTGAAAGATGTCTTATGATTTGTATCAGACAGCTATTGTTTGGTGAATGAGCATAAATGTATAGCGCTTATTTAGCTTGTTTATTTTTATTGCATTTGGCTGTTATACAGTCATGGAAAAAATTATTAGACCACCCAATGTTTTCTCAATTTCTTGTTCATTTTAATGCCTGGTACAACTAAAGGTACATTTATTTAGACAAATATAATGATGACAACAAAAATATCTCATAGTAGTTTAATATCAGAGCTGATATCTATCCATTTTCCATGGTTTTCTTGATAATAACCAAAATCACATAACTTCTTACATCAATATCTATGAGATTGTACTGACAAAAAGAGTGCTTTTAGACATTCCATGTTTTCTTTTCCATCTGTTTTAGTCATATGATACACAGGAGTTAGTACTTGACTGCATAACCATTGTTTTTGATGACTTTTGATGGTGTAATAATTTTTTGGTCATTTTATTCATATATAACAGTGTGTAAATGACATGGATGTATTCCATAGTAACTAAAATGCCAGAGTACTGCCATGTAAGAGCTTTAACAAAATAATATTCCATTGCTTGTCGGGTTTGGTAAATACTACATATAGGATAAAATCTTGAAATATAAGTGTTATGGCCATGGCTAACGTTGTGCTCTGAAAATATTTACATCTTTGTAACATTAATAATATTTAAACTTACATTCAACCAGCAGCAGTAGCATTACTTCAGTTTTTATACAAGAGAAACTATCGTGTTAGAGTGGTAGAGAAAACCACTCTGGTACAGTGGAAAACACGAAGTGAATATAAAATAAATTATTGCACATCTTTGCGATATGAACATAGTACGCTCCGTTATTGATGACAATGATAATGATTTTTTTTTTTATATATTGCGCAGCCCTATTAACTATATTCAATGTTTTGACTATTGGTGTACATCACTACTCCCAACAGTATTTTACAGATGTATTATGGGAGGGTTCGCCCAAAGAACTAGCCGTGACAACCAAGATTATCTTTTACCTCTATTCCAGAGTAATAATGGATGGAGCTAGACCCATCTATAACTGTGGCACGAGGCGAGCGAAGTGTGGCAGTCGGTCTGGAGATTAAATAGGGGTGGAGGAGGGGTAATCACTCTCCAGAGGCACATTCTAATAGGTAGCCCTCTATACTTTGACATTGGTTGCACATTCACTGGGGAACATATCTTTGTCTGGAAACCTGTCATCAAGAAAAGCATTGTCTCTGTTCATTACGAATCTGTATTGACATATTTCATAGCGTTCGACTCCACTGGAACAACCTCAGTCATGATCGAACCACAGCAACTACCTTGAGACAACAGAGAAAAATTGGTCCATAACTCGCTTAACAAGCCACAGCTGGGCACAGCTATTGAAACACAAAAAAAAAGGCTCTACTCTGGAGGTGTTTTAGCATTTAACTGGACAGCTGGGCTGGCAGTTTGTCCTCTGACATTTCCCCCCTACTTCCTCTTCAGAGCACATACTTTATTTCCTTAAGTCTCCAACAAGAAGATTACCAAACCTCTAGACCTCATGAAAGGGGAAAAAAATAATTAAAACACTGCAGCTAAACGCTTCTTCAAAAGTAATCCGTATAGATGTTTCAAGTTTATTGCCTTGGTTTATGTTCAACAAGATATTTAATGAATTGTGGGAAAAGTGGTTTGTTTTTCCTTACGCTAAATGCTATGATGCTGCATACGATATACGCACGCAGTTGATTCAGATTAAAAAGATGCTCTAGATTTACTGCGCTGGTTGATCTTTTTACAGCAGTAGAAGTTATTAAATACGAAGTTAGAAGTCATCAAACAGAAGTGGTCGTGTGTAGTGGTTGGTAGCTTTACAGAGGCAGTCTTTTAACCTAATACCACTGTATAGATGAGGGGGGACATGAACGTATGAAGCGGTAGCTGCTTCGGTTGTCAAGGGGGTCGATAAGTGATGATGTGTGCAGATGTTTCGTCCTACCCCCAGGTCGATTTTTTTTTTTTTCCCTTGACGGTCTGTGGGGAAAGCCTGGTATAATTACGGGTGGGGGAGGGGTGTAATAGCGTTTGGTGGCAGGGGTTGGAAATCCCACTACCTGAATCATGCATGAGACAAAAGCAGTGTCGGCTGTTAGATTTATGGCAGCCAGACTGTGGTGGGCTAATGATCTGTTTTCTCATCACACGCAGCCATGCCGGGCCTACAAATGGATGGGGAGTACTTTTGTAATAATATAGTAGTTGATCCAATTGTTCTTATTTTCACGTCAAAGTATGATGTAGTTTTGGTATCTTGATTTACAGCAGTCGTGGTATTTCTTTCATGTCTGATCCGCACTTTACTTTCATGTCAAGCCTAGATTGTTGCTACCTAATAGTTTTTGGTCCCGCAAGCATGTTTTTACCATCACTACTACTTTGAGTGATTATAAATGGTGTAGTAGTAGTTGTAAAACCACAGGTCTGTGATGTTGTGGTTGCCACGGTGATGACTTTGTATGCGTGCACATGGGGGTTTGTGAAGGAGGCCGGTGTTATTGAGATCTGCTGTTGTCAGCAGGAGGAGGGTAGAAATCAATAGTGGATACAACATAAGGTAGATGACAAAAGGAGATGAGTAGGTAGTAAGACCCCACCCCCAGTTCTGTCAGAGGATAGGCAAGGTGAAATATGATGGTTCAATAAGAAATGGAGGTAACAAATTACAGTTTTTGTATTGCAGTCACGGAAAAATGTATAGACCACCCTATGTTTTCTTCAATTTCTTGTTCATTTTAATGCCTGGTACAACTAAAGGTACATTTTTTTGTACAAATACAATGGTAACAACAAAAATACCTCATAGAAGTTGAATTTCAGAGCTGATATCTATCCATTTTCCATGGTTTTCTTGATAATAACAAAAATAACATAAGTTCTTACACCAATATCTATGATAAAAACAGTGCTTTTAGACATTTAGACTCTGTGTCTCGCATAATATGGTTGCTTATTTCCAATGATCTGCAGTAATATTGCATGTGTCGGTGTATAACTATGTATAATACCTTGCTGAATGTGGGTTTCTTTTGCTTTGTTTCACATCAGTTTCATGAGAAACCATGTAAATTTACTGTCTGACAGAATTACTGATGGGGTTACAATTCATTACAGAGCCCTCCTGAATGTTAACTAATCTCAATGTAGTGCATCCAAATTCTTTAATGTGATGTGTAATGGAATGGAATGTTGATTTACACCCCCCCCCCAATTGTTTCTCTGTGTTTTAGAACAAAACATTTGATTATTTGCCAACTTGTTCAAAAGATAGTGGACTGACTCACTGAGATCTTTTATGAACTGGCAGTCTTTGTGGTTATTTTGTTGTCTTGTTTTGGTCTCTGTTTGGTCCATGTCTACTGCGTCATGTCTGTACTTGTATTTTATGTTATCAACAAAAATCCTCAAAAACAAAATACTTAAAAAAAAAAAAAAAAAGATAGTAAGTGCACTCAATTTTTCAACTGTGACATTCTAACATGTTCTCTTTTGAGAAAAATATTTTCACTGGATTAATGAAGCAACCTGATCAAATAATAAAAAAAACTTTGCTTTAGGATTTTGAGCATTTTTCTCAGTCCATTTAAAAACACAGCCAAGTTAAAGCTCAAGAGTTAAAACTTGTTTGTTTCTTTAAGTGGAGCTTAAAATAAACTACAATAGAATTGAATTTTATCTAGTTTAGTGTACAAACTAAACTGAGGTTTAAAGAGTTTGAACCAGCATATTTTAAAGTTCAGTCATGATTTATTCAAGTGTGTAAAATCAATCCTCCCTAATACCATTCAGTCCCAGACAGCAGGATTCATCTCTCTTCACTCACTGAAACTACATCTGAAAATACAAATGACTGTCACTGACTAACTGTTGTTTCCTCTCTCCCTCCTACAGATGACAAATTTGTCTGCTGAAAACCACGCCGAGGGAACTTCAGAGTCTTAAAGTGACAGCCTCACAGAGACCACCGTGACTAAAGAGCAAATGAAGACACCTTTGTTTTCTACTCAGTCTCACTAAGCAGAACCCAGAGGACCCGTCATCGCTACCACACAAATGTGGTCCTCCCAAAACGTAGTCAAATAACCTGAACAACGAAATTAAAAACCGTCCACAGAACACAAACACCTTCGCAGCCATGTCTGACCATAAAGACATGACACATCGTCACCTGCGGCACAAGCTGCAGAGTCTCGGCCGAAGATTGGATGAACTGGAAGAAGCCACCAACAAGCTGCAGAAGTCTGAGGATGAGCTGCTTGATCTGCAGGTAGGACGTTAAGGCTAAAAAGATGAACATACTGCTCTTTTCATGTTGTGTATATGTGATCATTTTTACACCTGTTTAGGCCTGCACGATATTGGTTAAAAACCTGACACTGCAGTTTTTTTTTAACCCTGTAATATATATTGCACTATGAAAAAATACTCAGGGGGATATAATAGATGTGTGGTGCCAACATAAATGGTCAAAAGAATTAGATACGTTTCCTCTCGTTCAACAATTTAAAGTCACTATCGACACAGAATACGTGTCATCCTTCTTGTAGCCGAAATAATTCCAGATAGCTGACATTGCTTTTCTTTTTGGCATCAAATCTTCATTTTTGGTGATTTTCTCTTGTTCATTGTTCACGTTTCAATGTTATTACCTGTGACTTACTCCAAACTGATGAACGATGATTATGATTGGTGGTACCCTTAAAATTAGATGAGAACACGTTGAGTTCATTTACCTACTACATTGCCTTTTCTGTGCTATGACTATTGCACATACATACATACATTGCAGTGACGATGCTCAAACGATATATTGTGCAGCTCTACACCTAAGCATCTTTTCCAGCCAATTAATATCAGGAACACATATTCCAAATGAAACAATACCGCATTTCTGTAATAATTGCCCTAAAATATCAAAGGTTGACAGAAATTCTCAAAAAAGCACTGATTTTTTTCCACAGTAGGATGTTAACTAAAATTAACTAGCTAGCTTAGCACACAGTAGTTGGCAAACTAAGACAATTGGTAATTAAAATAACATCATGTTTACGTTAAGTGATTATGTAGCATTTAGAGAAGGCAAACACCACATAAAAATAAATACTATTAGTATTGTTTGTAAGACACTACATTGTTTCCACTGTTTGTTACAAACTGTGTGCTAAGCTACCTAATGTTAACATTTAAATTTAAAGCAAACACAGGAATTTTTGTTGATAAAATTTTTTTTAATTTGAATACAGCTCACAAATGCATATTGTGGTTCTATTGAAGGGATACCTGAGTAGCCTGACAAAGAACTGAAATCAGTTTAATGTCTAGATTAATAAATGTTTGAACTGTCTTCTTTTGTATAGGACAAAATCATTCAGGCAGAGGGCAGCAACTCATCCCTCCTTAATGATGTGGAGGCACTAAGGAAACGACTCCTAAAGATCCAGGGGAAGGATGAAGAGGTACGTAAAGCCGAGGACCTCTGCCGCACAGTCAGAGAAAAACTGGAAGAGGAGGAAAACCTCACCAAGGAACTCAAAGCTGAGATTGAACGTCTACAACGACGGATGGCGGAGCTGGAAAAACTGGAAGAAGCTTTTGGGAAAAGCAAGTCTGACTGTAGTCAGCTCTGCCTTAACCTCAACGAGGAGAAAAACCTAACCAAGAAGCTCTCATCTGAGTTGGAGGCCCTCAAAGCCCGTCTGAAGGAAGTGGAGGGGTCTGAGGTGAAGCTGGACAAAGCAGAGCAGGCTTTGACGATGGAGTTGGAGAAACTTAAGGGATTCACGCAGACGTTTGTTAGTGAGCGTAAGAGACTGCTGGAGAAACAGAGAGAGGATGAGAAAACCATTTTGAAGCTGACGGAACAACTGGAGCAACAGAAGAATCGCCTTGGGATGTCGGCAGATCCGGGTCGCGCAGACTTTATGAGGTCACGAATCGAAGACGAACTGGCATCCACGGGCCTTCTCACAAGTAAACTGACTGGACGCAATAAAGGCCTTGACTACTTGAAGTTGTCGGATGACAATATCGGTCTCATGAACAAATCTCAGAACGAGAAGAACAGCACCCTCGAAGGTTCCCAGGAGGAAGACAATAAAGTAAAAGAGCTTACCCAGGAAGTGGAGAGGCTAAAGAACCGCCTCAAACAGTTGGAGATAGTGGAGGAAGACTTGAAGAACTCAGAGTCCAAAAATGGGGAACTCCACGAGAAGTTCCAGATGGAGCGAAACCGGGCTCGTCAGTTGAGCGAGCAGGTGGAACAGCTTCGGACGCAGCTGGGTGGAAAAGTAATCGGAGGTAATGGACCCAGTAATGTGGATAAACTTGGCAATGGAAGCAGCAACATTTGCCTAAACAGTCCAGCTAAGGTCCTGGAAAACGGCAAAGCTGAGAACGAAGAGATTATCATGAAGTCAGGTTTCAGGCAAGAGAAACCGAAACATAGGAACGCAGCAGCTGTCTCAGAACCAAGCTCCCCCAAACACCGAAACAGGGAGCTCTCTCCTCAGCATAAACGAGAAGCCAAGCTGAAGAAAGAGCTGAGCCACTCGGAGGATGGTTCACCGAAGTCTGCAAGGAGACCTCTTAGTCCTGCTCACAAGAGTAGACGGACGCCCAAAACCCCTACTACTGCAATCCCATCTGATAACGGACTAAGAGGAACTGAGGAGAAAGCAAGAGGAACCACGTACAGTTCTGTAAATACACCTTCTAGTGATATGAAAAAGGTGTCTGTTCTAAGTCGTTATCCTCCGGCTGCTAATGACCAGAAGCCACTGAGAACTGCTCACAAACAGCCGGACGGGGAGAGCAAAAAGAGTAGAGTAGAGAAGTTCTCAAAGCTGTATGTAGGTAGTGACAGTGAATCCAACAACTCTGACATTGTGCCTGATGTCTCCAGTAATGTCAACAGTATCTCTGCGCTAGACAAAGATGCAGCCTCAGCTTCAGACCAGGAGTCATTAGACCAGGTTCAAGAGTCCGTGGCTGTATCTGTCACCTCCAGCCTGTCCAAAGCCAATGGATCCTACACAGCCTACAGGTCCCACGTCACTCCACTGCTGCCCACCGACCAGGGGTCAGAGGGTCATTCATCTGCCTCTGAAACAGAATCCACCGGTTCAAGGCCCTCTGAACCAGAACCTGTAACTGAGACACCAGCTGCAACTCTAAGCAGTCGGGTTGCAACCTCCAGATTTCCTAGATACTCTCATGTCCACGACTCGCATTCAGAGGGTTCCTCCTCCAGAAGTTCATTCGACGAAGAGCTGCACAGCAGGACGCATTCAGCCGAGGGGGGCCACCAGGGGCCCGTGCATACTTCAGCAGGGATCGAAATCCAGCGGGTGTGCAGCCCACGTGAGGCACTGAGGTCAAAGGCTGTCATCAAACCTGCTATTGTGGAGATAGACAGGAAGGAAATGATGATTTCAGAGTCTTTATCCACCAACGGTAAACCCAAAATCTCCACCAAACCGATTGTAACCACCACTAGTAAAATGACCAGTAGTATAACCATCTATCCCAACGACCCGAGCTCCTCCAGGACCAGCAGCCGCAGCAGCAGCCTGTCAAGTGAACCAGCACCCATTAAAGAACGACACACCTCCACCAGTAACATCCTTATAGGTATGTTTTCAGAAGTTAAAAACACAATTCAACCACACACATGGAATGACACACTTTTACTTGGCTTGTTACTGTGGAATTTATTATATCTATGTAGAATTTGAGTTTTAGAATTTAAAGTCTGTATATGTCACGATCAGATTTGTGTCTACACAAATTATACAGTTGATGAAAAATTTTTAGACCACCCTATTTTTTCCTCAATTTCTTGGTCATTTTAATGCCTGGTACAACTAAAGGTACATTTATTTGGACAAATGCAGTGGTTCTCAGTCTTTTTCTGTGGGGCCCCCCCCTTTGGAGTCTGAAAAATCTCCAGGCCGCCCCTCAACCCCAACAACCTTGTAACAGTGGTACAATTATAATTTTATTTTATTTATATTTATTGAAAGGGAGCATCAATATTGAACTAATACTTTTTGCTTTTCCTTGAATAATTTGTTTTGCAGATTGAAAATAACTTTTTTTTTTTGCTTGAATAATACAAATAAACTCAACAAAACTGCTACTGATGACTACTTATACAAATATAAATAGGAAATGTGAAATTATCTAACTATGACAATAGTTACTTTTTAGAAACTAACTAATTTTGGTAACAAAAATGAACAACAATGATATCAGAGGCTGCAATGAGCCCGTTTACACTCTGAACATTAAAGTGCAAACTGAACAAACTGTGCATGTTCTAATCTGAAGGAAAACAACACCGAAGAGTAATCCATGCCCCCCCGGCAACCACTATTAACCACTGCGGACAACACAAGTAGATAATGCATTATAAAGCATTTTGTGGAGACAAACATTGACCACATGTAGAAGTTCAGTACACAAAGTTCTCCAGATTGTAACAGCCTTGATTAATAACACATTGTTCTGTGGTGTGACGGCATATATTTATTGTAGACACAAAGCGTGAAAGTATCTTGAGCTGTAGAATTATACGTTTCTATTTTGCTGTACATAGGATTGATAAAAGTAAAGTGTTTTAGCTGTAGTCTGCTAAGTGCAGCTGCAGGTGAACCTTCTCAGAATGCAGAAGAGAGCTTTTTCAAGAGTTGGTTTATTTTCATACTATTATGTAAGTCTATGATACAAATAATTCACTTGATACATTATATAAATAGCGGCCTTCCATATTGTAGGTATTCTGATTATAAACATCACAAGTGGTGCCAGGCACAACAAACCCCGCCCCTCACACATATTGTACCTTATTTTGACATTGATCTAGCTGATGTCATCATGTCTATGAGTGTGCTGATGTCATCATATCAATCGCATCTATGTATTTGCCAAGTTTGAAGTAAATTGAAACAAAAGTAGTACTTTAATAGACATGTGAAATTTCACCCATTGTAAATAAATGGGAGAAGAACTTATTTTAAAAACTCATAAAAAATTTGAATGTTGACTTACTTCTCCCAAAATGTAATGACATCTCTTTTGGGTCACTGGTAATCGATAAACACAATTTGGTATGAATCTAAGTAATAGTTTTGCTGCTACAGACATGTGAAATTTTGCCCATTGTAAGTAAATGGGGTAAAAAAAAACAACAAAACTGAAACATTCACCTACTTTTCCCAAAATGTAATGAGATCTATACTGTGCCACTGGTAATCTATAAACTAAATTTAGTATAAATTCACCTAATAGTTTTTGCTGCATTAACAATCAAACAAACAAACCAAACCAAAAATAATACCCCTTGCCTCCCCTTTATGGGACGGGGTAAAAATTGTGTTATAGTTCACTACATAAACAAAAATGTGATAATAACACGATAGACCTGTATTTGCCATCAGCTTTGTGTTTCATTGAAGTATTTTGTCTTGATTTGATGTACTATTACTAATTGCAGGCCCCAGCAGTGAACACCACGGCAGCATCTCAATCCCCTATGAGATCTCCATCCCCAAAAGCGATATCACTATGCGGTCGTGCCAGGACCAGGACTGCGGAGGGGACGGCAGCGACATATGTCCATCAGGGTCCAAACACCACAGCACTTCCAGAATGGAGACCACCACCAGCCATCTGTGCTGCCAACGCAGTAAATTCAGTCTCCAGCCGCTGGACGCTACCTCAGCGGACTTCAACGACACCGAGTCGGGCTTCGAAAGCAGTAGCAGCAGCAGCACGGCCACGGTGACCAGCTGGAGGAGCCCCCGACAAAGCCAACACTCCACCGACGACGGGTTACCAGACATGAGGAACGTGACTGTGAGAAGCACCTGGAGGAACAAGGGGACGCCGTCAGCCGACGAGATGAGAGGAAGAGGCACCAGGGCGTTGACTGACGGAGGGTCGGAGGATGAGGCCGAAACCTCGACGTGGAGGGCGTACCGAGCAACCACCATCGACACAGAAGAAAGTCTGAACAGTGGGACAGCTGGAGGGAACAGTGCAGCACAGAGGGGAGCCAAGCCCACCCCCGCAGAGGTGAGAGGATGAACAAACGCACAAAGACACACAGGAAACCAAGTCAGAATGGACTTTTTTTTTTTTTTTTTTGTTGGTCAACTCTCTTTATTAGATTTTTATATTTTTGAAACACACAACAAATTAAACATGTAATAATATTAACATTACATATTCTACACATACACACTTCAACTGCACATCATCCGTCATCCAAATTTAGGTTAAATATCTTGATTACAGTATATTTTTATTTTATTTATTTATTTATTTATTTTCAGGGACAATGCAGCCAAACATAGTTACAGGCTTACAGCTGATGTGATGCATATTGAGCTAATAGCTAGCGCTAATTTCCAACTCCTGTCCCCGGTTGGGCTTTTCTACAGCACTACAGTACATAACAATATATTATGTAGTAAAAATAAATATATAAATACAAATCAGTGCCTTACATCCATATAGCAAAAGCCAAGAAAAAAATTAAATAAGAAAATAAAAATTAA
>JAPTGZ010000016.1:23869908-23884160 GCA_029814645.1 Fowleria isostigma | reverse complement strand
ACACTATTAAATATATTTCCTTTTTTTTTTAACAATTACTCATTTCAGTGCCTACAATCTGTTGTGTTTAATTAGTAATACTTCTCTTGAGTGGGTACATTTGTGTTCTGTATGTTGTGTTAAAGTTAGTTTTGGTGTACTAATGCATGTTTACAGCTAATTTGACATAATTGCAACCACACAAGTTTGATGAGTGAAACTAGGGGTGGGAGTAAATAAGTTCTGATTCTCACTCCTTTTGGGGTAATAGGGTCATATTTTAATAGTGAATTGCTGTATGTATTCATGCATTATGTATATTGTGTAAACATAACATTTACAACATCTTTATGTATATTGTTTGTGTAAATTCTCTGTATGTGGCGTTTGCAACAAATTCTCAATGCATACCTGTGTACATATGATGACATGTTTATAATGAGCATTGTACATGGAGCGTACAAGCTCCAAATAAACAATAAATGAAATCAAAAGTGGTCTGCAAAACCACCCGAGTCCCAATTGAATCAGTAGTTTTTCTTTGTAGCATACAGGAGTTGCTATTCCACAACTGCCTTAGTATGATACGGTTTGAGTTTGGCATTTTTTCTACAAGATATATTCCCAAACTAGCTAAACAAACCCATCCAAATACAAGCAGACCTTTCACTCCAGTGATCAATGAGGAAAACCCGCTGTATTTGTCGAGAGTCATTCTGACATCAGGGTAAAGCAGTGAAAAATATCTAAACTGATGCTGATTTTTAGGCGAGTTTTCTACTTAAGGTTGTTAAAACACCCTTTTTTAATTTGCCGCTTTGCATTGGAGAATCCCATGTTGGTACATCTGTGTGCTGACCACGATCTACTACAGGAACACTCACGATGGATAAGTACCTCATGCAAACACACTTCAATTAACCTAAACACTTTAAGATCTATGATTAAAATGTAAAAAACGGTAGAAAAGAAACATGCCGGACTAAACTACAACTCAATCCAATAGTTGTGAGTATTGTAACTGATTTATAAGCACTGACTCCTATTTCAATGTTCCGTGTCCCATTACTGGAGCACGTCTGTACAGTAAGTCATTCGATCACTAAGCTAAGCAGAGGAATAAATTATAAATCAAAACACTTTCCATATGTTCCACATGCAGTAACAGGATGATTTTGACATGCTGCTCAAGACAGTTCAAATGGACACAAAGCAGATCCATGATTGGCGTGCAGCTGCGTAAGACGGTGCTGAGCATCAATCATGTACTGGAGTTTTAAGGGAAGAGCCACACTCACAATATTTAATGGATTTGACCAGAGTCAAATGGTGTTAGATGATTTTTACAGGATTTTTGGGATGAGATGAAGCAGTATTTTTTGAGGAAGCGTCCACAGTGTGGAAGTGAACTGTTACAAATACTCTAACATGTGGCCTGGGGGCAAAAACTAGCCCACCAAAAGATCCAATCTGGCCTGTGGAAGGAATTTTGCAAAGTACAAAAATTACACTGAAGAAATTAATTATCAAAGATGTCGAACGGATTTTAATTCATGTTCCACAAACAGACCAATATGATCTAAAGTCAAATAATAACATAATAATCTATAGAGACGACTCCATTTTTCTAGGTTCAACTGGACAAGTTTTGCTCTTTTGAAACAAAACTAGTCCAGTCGAACTTTGAAGAATTACCAAGAAGATCAATGACCTGAGCAAATGAGAAACTGTTCTTATTTGAGATCCAAACTACAATTTTTTTATAATATTATGCTTGTCACCAAATGCTTGTAGAAAACTATGTGTAATCCACATGTATACATGAGAAGTTAGGGAATAATATTGCAAAAACTGTACTCACTTTTCTTACAAATTTCAGTTTGCTCAGGTTATTCACGTTTTTTTGTGAAATGACAGTTTGTAAATGTAAATATTTCATAATTTAATGTTTTTATTGGAGTAAAACAAAGAGAAAACACTGCCATTATTCATAGGTTATGATGCTAGGTTGAGCTAAGATGCCAAGCTGAGGCATAATATTTCTAAAACTGCACTTATTTTTCTTACAAATTTCGTTTTTTTCTTCAGAATATTCAATTTTTTTGTCAAAGCATAGTTTGTAAATGTAAATAGTTTCATAATTTAAATGTTATTTATTGCAGTAAAACAAAGACAAAATGTTGTCATTATTCATAAGTTATGATGCTATTACTTGATTGATCCAGCCCACTTGAGATCCAATTGGGTTAAATGCTACCCCTGGCAGAGATGAGTTTGACCCCCCCGCTCTAAACTCTCTGTAGATGGGCGATCAAATTAAGTGCTCCTCAGCTTTCTTTTTTTTTTAAACTTCTGAACAGAAGCACACAGAATTTAAAAATGAAATAATTCTCTTAATGTGTGGATCTTCCCTCAATTCAGGTTATTTAGTTATTAGTGTAAAGGTTAATGAGCTACTCATCTACTCCTCTCTATCTCCAATACGGATAAGGGATGGACAGTTATTAAGTAAAATAAAATGGATGAAGCTGACTTGTTGACTTTTAAATAAAGTAATGAATAGAATGTGTAAATAAACCAATACATACACTCGTGCACCGTTCACCCTTTAGCAGTTCACCAAAAAGATGAACATGGAAGGGGGTTGAGAAGAAAAAGAGGGGAAGAGGGAGAGAGAGAGAGAGAGAACATATTAAGTAAACACAACTTTAACCTCAAACAGGTTAGCACAAAAGTTAAAACATGTACATTTAATTTGGCTTTTCCTGTGGCGGAGGAAACCAGTTACACATGATGTGAATGCTTCGGGAGTCCTGCTGGCTAGTCTCGACTTCAATGGGAAGTGTCCTGAATGTGAACCTAAACACCCTACTACTGTTGCTGCCACTTGATAGACAGAACTAAAATGAGAGTGGAAAAACATTGTTTACTTCCAATTTAATGACATTAAACTGCATCCGCTTTCTGGAAGTGGAGCTGTTGTTGATGACACGCAAGGGTAAGCAGTTAAATGAACGCACCATCATTTTGTTTTTGTGGCTTATGGAAAACCAGATCCCTGCCTGAGGACAACTGGGGCTTTTAGAGCCAGACACAAAGCACTAAAACGGTGACAGGGAGATGTTATGCGTATGTAAACATGTTCTGTTAAAGGAAGTAAACAACACAAGGTCCTCATTGTAAAAGTCATGTAACTTGAGGACAAATGTATTGCAGCTGTGGGGACACTCTAAAGTCAAGAGGCTGTTCTGAACGTTAGAGAACTTGAGAATTTTAAACATGTCAGTACAACTGAGGCGAGCAGTAGGGCTGCACGATATTGACAAAACTTGCGATATGGGTGTACAGCATTGCGATAACGATGATATTGGTATATTTCTCATTCACCTAAAGAAATGTCAATTTCATCTACTAATAATAATGTTGCTTAATAGGTTAAAATGATCTAATTGTTTGTATGCTGATTCAATTATTCATAATTTAAGAGAAAATCCTGTAATAGTCCAACCAATGACATAATTCTGTGGTAGAACCTGGTGATGCTGTTACCATAGACCTTCAACACAAACAGTCAAATATTTGGTCATTTTATTCACATATAATGTGTAAATGACAAGGATGTATTACATAATAACTAAAGTGCCAGAGTACTGCCATGGAAGAGCTTTAACTAAACTATATTCCATTGATGCCTGGTTTGTAAATACTGCATATACAAATAAAATCTATAAATATAAGTGTTGAGGCCTTGGACAAAATCATACTCTGAAAATATTCACTTTTTTTCATTGGGACCCAGTGTGACATTTTTGGCACTTCGCAAATAATTTTTTCTCTAGTTTATTGTCATTTACTGGATCATTATCTTTGGCATTTTGTGTTTTTTTTAGTGAAAAATCAGGTATTTTCTGACAGTTGACTTACTAATCATGTAGGCGTTTATAGAAGTTTAGAGCAATATTGAAGATTATATAAAAAAAAAGAGAACTTAAAAAAAAAAAAAGCAACTTTTTCAACCCAATTTATTATTAACAACACTCTCAATCTAACATCATGAGTTTTATTGGTGAATCAATGATGTAGAAGATGACAGTATTTCCATGGTAACTGTGGAGCCTATGGACATCCAAATGGGTCATATCTGATGACCATGAAAAGATGAATAACTGTATTTTACACCAATTATTTACATGTATTAATGGATCAACAGGGATTAAACAGTTTATATTAGAACATGATTTTGGTAAATGGTGGATGTTTGGGTCTTTATGGGTTAAAATAAGTTAAATATAGAGGAAAATTTAATTGGGGAAATGACACAAAAGTAGCGTTGGGTCTTTTTAATAACATGTAAACAGCAGCAGTAGCATTACTTCAGTTTTTATACAAGAAAAACTATCATGTTAGTGGTAGAGAAAACCACTCTGGTATCCCATGGTGTGAAAAACAGTGTTAATAATTTTTTTTTTTTTTAAATTAGTGCACGTCTTTGCAATATGAATATTGCACACTCCATTATCGCGATATCAATATTTTTGTGATATATTGTGCAGCCCTACTGAGCAGATATTTTTCATCCACAAAACATTCCAATCACATGCACACCTCCAATGCCATTAGCCTTCTTTGGGCTTTACATATAAGCATGTTTTATTCTCACAGTATAAACACATTTTCATAACATAACGTGTGGCTTCTGCTACGACTTATAAAAAATAAACATGAAGGATAATGGAGAAGAGGCAAACCAATGCACAGACTCACATGTCCAGTCATACTCACAGCCTGGCCATTGGCTTCATACAATGGACACTTCTGTTTGATCTTGGCCAGCTCCATGTTGACCTGCTTACTGATCACTGCCATGGGATTCCCTCCTGATGAAACACAAATACACATGCAACTGAAAGAGCAGATTCAGAGACAATAACGCCCTCTACAGGTGGAAGTGAGGAAGCTCTGGTAAGGAAAGCAAAGGAGTGGGTCCAAGACAGTCATGATTATATTAATTGCTGATTAATAAGTTGATAATCCTCTAGTAGTCATTTGTAGGGCTGTTTACTACAGACAAGTAATCACATCTGAGTGTATTTTACCTGAATGGTGAAGTACAATGTTTAACAAAATATATTTTCTGAACTGAGACACATTTTCAGTTTTAAAAGATTTGACACAAACAGTAATTTTAGTGTGCATTAATTGTGTTAGATAAAATCTAACCGGTTAAAGTGAACAGAAAAAAAAATAAATAAATAAATAAAAATACAAAAACAATTAAAATTTAAAAAAAAAAACATAATACAAATCGCTATATTTAAAATATAAACAGTGAGCAACAAAACCCATTAAGAGGTGACAAACTAAAGTATTTTAACCACACCTGTACAGTTGCAAACCTAAAAACCATTTACACTACAAACTAACCATGCACTGGATTCTGAGAGCAACTCAGCCTCAATGAACGCATGTGAGAGGAAGAAATCCCTAGAATCCAGTGAGAAAGACAAAACACCATAGCCAGATTCAGGGCAATATTTGTGATGACATTATGTATGCTATTACGTGCAGGACAAGTTGTGATACATGGAGTATATTTACCCAGCTCTAATTGTTTTGTCTATAAATTGTCAGAAAATCCAAGCCCAAGATAACATCCTAAAATACCTTGTTTGTCTATTAAGGTATCCAATGCACTCTTATAAGGAAGTAAAGCGATCGCAAAAAAAGAAATTTAGAATCAAGAGGATTTTGACTTTTCTTTTTTTATATACTACTCATACCAGAGTCAATAGTTCTCACAAAAGTTGGTGATTAATTTAGCAGTTGGCAACTAATCAATTAATCCTCGCAACTCTAATGATTACATCTTCATTCTAATCAATTTAGACAAACAAGCTATTTGCCTGAAACCACTGAAAACAACAGGTTCAACCAACGTGTGACAGGCTGATTTATTACTGGTGCTGACATAATACATCTGTATATTATTATTCTGTATTTAAATCAATCAATCTTTATTTATATAGCACTTTTCATACAATGAGATGTGGCACAAGGTGATTTACATATTTAAAAAAATTTAAATAAATTCCCCCTGCACGCCCCCTCACACATACACTCGGTCCGCAACCCATGAAACCAGTGCTGATACACATAAATAACAAAAGAAAAAAAAAATAAAATTCTGAGCACAGAAGGACCATAAAGAAAAAGAACATCAAACAAGAAACTCAGTCTTACCCAGTCCAGTGACCACCATAGCTCCCAGGTCAGCTACATAGTTCCCCTTCCTAAATGTGGCTACTCTGCCCCCAACACGGTCCTAGATGAAGAAATGACAGAAATATTTTCTATGGCACTGATAAATGTGTGGAATTTATTAAAAAGAACAATGGAATTCAGATAGTTACCTAGAAAGTACAGCTATATACTTTTAGTTGTATAAATGGTATCACTGACTCAGATCTCACATGCACTACCAGAAGTTTACGGTAAAGAATTTTATATCCTCACAAGTATTAACTCTTTCCCCCATAAAGACGACATTTGACGACCCCCCCATAGCCTTAATGATGAGTTTTGGCACCTCCGTTACATCACTAAAGGCGTGATTTGACGACCATTACAACAGGATCTGTTTTTTCAAATGTAACAAATGCTGGGATAGGTGGAGGTGACCACAACCCATATTAAGACAACTAATAGGATTAAAGAATACATATTCTTAATTTTTTTCTTTATTTTTCTTTGTCTTTATTAAAATTATTTGATTGATTTTAGTTTTTCTAATTTTTTTTTTTTTTTACTTTTATTTATTTTTATTTTCAATAAATTTTTACTGATTTTACTTTTACAAAGTAACAATTGTAACCAGTGGAAAAAGAGACGACGCACCGGAATAAACAAAATGTTCCATGGGTAGCCCTAATAACAAATACATGGGTTGTGCCTACTAAGCATCCAAGGGGAGGGGGGGGGAGAATTAACATTGAAAAGGAGAGTTTATAAATTGACCTACCCTGGCCTCCAAGACCGTCACATCCATACCAAAGCTCTGCAGTTGCCTTGCTGCAGCGAGACCAGACACACCTCCACCAATGACTATAACCTTCCCCGTCTTCTTTGCTGCAATTGAAAACATAGTCCTTAATATATATGTATGTATATAGTACAGCTACTAACTCTTATAGACATTTGCAAGAGAGATTCAACAAATTCAGAAAGTTTGCCAGTTTATTTTGTACCCAAAATGCTTGTAAAACACACAAAACTATCCCACCAGTCTGTGACTAAAGTGAACTCACTGGGCAAAGGCTTGACCCTCTTGTAAATGCCAAAGTTAATGAGACCATGTCTTTCAAGGTAGCTGTGTATCCTGTGAACCAGCACAGCATCACCTAAAATTAGAAACAAAGCACATTAAGTCCAAATGTTCATGTGTCATGTTTTAACTGTAAAAACATACATTTAATTTAAAGTCTTACTGTTGTATGGAGCCTCCAGCTGCTGTGCTGTGGCTTCAAAGGTCAACTGGATCTTTGGGTTGTCCAACCACAGTTGGAGCTGAAGGAAATGAAAAGGCATCCATATATACTGTGTGCAATTTTCAAATTATTCTTACAATCTGTACTTTTAAAGACAGCTTCACATGTCAGTACAAACGCTTACCGTACGGTTGCGAATGTAGAGGAAAACCTTTTGAGTCTGTTGTGGGCCACTGATGATGTCGGGGAAGCAGGCAGCCTCCTGGGAAGTCATACGGTCATGAGGAAGGCGGCTCTGGAAAGCAGCTCCTTCCACACCTAAAATAAAAACAAACATCATATATTTACATATATTATATTACCTTTAACACAGAAAATTGTCCATTTTGCTGCTTTGCCAGGATGCACAACACAAACTTAACGAGCATGTGCAAACCTTTCATTTTGAATGTTTATGAATCATGTAAATAATGTGACCACCATCTAATTGTCTTTTTGGTTTGGTTTTTGTCAATAGAACAGAATAAGCCATAGATTCTTGATATTGTATATGGAAAAACATAAATAACATTTTTACTTCTGTCTGCCATTTAGACTTTATAAAAACACTAAAGACCACATTTGAGATAAATAACCTCAATATACAAAGTATGTTATTGAAATCTCTCAGTGAAGATTTCATGTGGTTAAATACGGGATAAATAATGACAATTACCAAATAATTCTACTGCAAGAGTGTAAAAAAGAATTGAAGCTTGCATAAAATAAAAATGACGTCATTATTTGACAGCTGTGGTAGGCCATCATACCAGATGGCTCCTCTGGTTCACTGTCATTCTCTTCTTCAACCGGTGGCGGTGGAGGAGGGACGACCTGCTTCCTCTCCTTTTCTGCCTTGGCATTCCTTTCCTCCTCAGAGTAATATTCGTCCTCAGACAGATTAGCCAGGCTTTCGTCCATCTCGCGGTACTCCACCTGCAACAATAGGCACAATAAAAGCATCATTAAAACCAGCATTTGGTGGAGTGGGTACTCTCACTTCTCTTAAAAGGCAGAGAACTTTCTGTGAACTTCAGCTGGTGTCAATTCAAGCTATTTTGCTTGATTCTGGCAGCTATAGTTCCCTGCCTGCCTGTAAAGGCAGCAGAAACCTAAAATGTTTACTTTTGCTCGCTTGCGCCGACTTGTCCGTCGGACTTCAGCTGAGTCCGGGTCCACCCCACCAGGACCTGCTTGGTGAGGCAAAGGGGCTCCTCCAGGTTCCCCACTAGGGGAGGACCTCTCTTTCTTCTTTACTTCCATCACCCCTGCAGTTGAAGCTGATGGACCTGTCTGGGCATCAGATACAGGGGCTCTGTCACCTCCTGCAGCTCCCGCAGAAGAAGAGGAGGAGGAGGAAGAGGAGCCTGCATCTGACTTCTTGCTAGACAGCATGATGGAGGATGTTGGAGGCCTCTCCTGGATGATGGAGGAAAGAAATGAGGTGGAGCCCATCAACAGGAATGAAGCAACTGTCCAGTTTAAACTATTTTTGCAGTGATATGACATCAATTTAAATGTAGAAAGTTGAATAAATAATGTGAAAACAGAAACAAAATATTAATTAAAGACAGAATGAAAATGATGATTTGTGGGTTCTGCAAACTGAAACAAACAAAAAAAAAAGCTAAGAACATTGTGATGTCACTTAAAAGGTTAGCTCAAATTTTTTTTTAGGCCTATTCATTTAACTGCAAACAATACACATGAAAAGACATCATATAGTTCTACTAACACCAATGTTGTCATTGATGAACAGAGACGAAGTTTCTGTGTTATCACCCAAAAATCTTACTAGATTAGGGACCACATTTGTACTTTATTATATTTGGTGGATAAATATACAAACAAAAAATAAACACATACAATAAAAACACATTACACACTATGCCTCATGTTAGCTTCCATTACATTTAACTAGCTGTCCCTTCACAAAATTGATCACATCCGTTACAGTGAATGCATTTAGTGACACTAACTGTGCATGAATGTTATGGTTTAATGAAATGATTGCTCCATGGTAAAGTAACCTTGTCTTGTTTTACCCATTTCTCCGTGCACCTGGTAATATCCATTCAAACACTAAGAAATGAAGACAGAACCAGAAATATTGTTACGAACAGGTCTAACTACACAAATAACGTTGGCCTTTCAAACTGCATGTCGATATTCGGCAAAATTATTAAATGTTTTATCGAAAAATTTTTGAAAAACAGGGCGTTAAAAGTTTTTAGATCGCTTCTATACTTAGATTGTTAATATTAGCTAGCAAACCATCTGCAGTGCTAGCAACAGAAGAATGGTGCGGCTAAAGACGCTAGCAAGATTAAGCTAATAGCAACTGTATCCTTACCACAAAGCTGCGCACAATACATCCAACTATTAAAACATTGTAATTCACGTCCAGCACAACGCAAGATATGCTTCAAATTGATATCAATCACTTCTCAATTCACGTTCTTTACTATTTATTTTTCAACGTGACCATGCTACATAAGCTAACCCGCTAACAATGAGACCCCGGTTAGCACCGCCAGTGGCACAGTAGCAGGTGCGAAGTAGCGGAAAAGATAGCACCGGTTTAGGAAAATAATCTGCATTCAGAAGTTCGCCGTAGTATCAAAAGAAACATTTCTCTGCATCGCTGTGTATTCTTCTCACAAACACAGCTTGGCTTGAAATATGAAAAATATTAACATTACCTCTCAGTCCCCCGACGTTGTCAACACAAAGACGGCACTGTTACAAGACCCGATTCAATGAACTCTGCTGGGATTGGCGGAGAGTACTTGTTACGCAAAATACAAAGCTAAATGATTGGTTAAAGCAGTTGTCAATCAAAAAAAGGCGGGGCTATTTGTCCTTGACTCCCAATTGTTGTGTTTTTAGTTTATAGACCACGCCCTTAGCGTAGTTGTCCTTCAGAGTAAAAAAAAAAAAAAAAAAAAGAAAAAAGGAAAAAAAATAATGCAGTTGAAAATTGACTTTTTTTACTGATTGGGATGAGTATTGATATTAAATCTGTCAAGGAATTATAAAACTGGTTTCCGATCGGTTGATCAGTGTAGGCAGAGTGACGTCATCGTGCGTGAAGAACAGGATGGGCAGGTATGGAAGGAGGGAGGGGTGAAGACAGGTAAAGGTGATCCACTGTCGTCGCACCTACGACTCAGGGAAGCGCACCGATGTGCTGTTGACTCCTTTGTCTCTCCATTTTGCGCCGTCTGTGTGTAAGTAAAACATTTGATCAGCATATAAATCAAGACCAGTACATGTGTTCTGATCCTTTTTTTAATCAGTAAATGTCACTAAAATCAGTCGTTTCGTGTATGTTTTCTGGGCTTGTAGATTTTGTAGTGTTTTGACCCTGACATGGTGGAGGTGTGATGCAGCATTCTAAGGCTTTCATCAATTAAGAATGAGACTCCAATGTTAAAGAAACACTCCAATAACAGCCAAAACAAAAAGCTCTTTCTACCTGTTACTGATGACATTATGTGCATGATAAACGATCAGTATTTCCAGCAGATCCAGAACAATGGTGAAGCAGGAGTCGGAGACGGCCAACCGGCCTGACAACACCGCCTTCACCCAGCAGAGGCTTCCGGCTTGGCAGCCCATGTTGTCTGCTGGTATTGTCATTCCAGGGTTTGTGATCATTGGTTTGGCTTTCATCGGTATCGGGATCGCCCTCTTTGTCACTTCACGGAGCATCCAGGTGTTGGAGGTACGGCTGCATGTCAGAGATTTGAAACTAGGAATCAATCAGCCATGCATTTTTACATTTATTGGGTGAATTAAGGAAACAGCCACCTATTCCAGATTAGTTAGATCTGTGGTTCTCAAATAGGGGTACTTGAAATGCTTATGAAAAAATCCCTTAAATAAGTCATCATGTACAAAATAAATAATGACCGTTCATATAATAGTTTTATTATCAATCGCCTTGTTTAATCTTTGTTAACATTTTAAGAACATATTTATATAATGCAATTGAGTAATTAATTTTCTTTGTTTGTTGATGAAAGGTTTATTTATTAATTACTGATCAATTATTTTATTTTTCTTCTCAATGAAAGTTTATATTTTGCACACAGAATCTACTTTTAAAAAATGTGTCATCCAATTCAATCCAACTTTGGCCTTTTAAAACAACCATAATGGACCAAAATACTGTACAGAAGAATAAATCAAAACCAAAATAAAAGGAAAAATACAAGAATAGATTAAAAAACACCTAAATAAAATAATAAAATACAAGAATAGATTAGAAAGACTTAAAAAAAAAGTGGTACAATTAAAACAGTAAAAAAATATATATATATATTACAGTTAAATATATGTTGTTTGTTCACAAATTGTTGAAAATATAAACTGACACCTTTGACACAGGAACACATTTTGCCACATTTTCTTCATTCAAAAATGCTGAAGCATGAGTTGGGGGTGTAAAACATACAGCCATACAGACATGCTTCAGCATTTTTGAATGAAGAAAATGTGGCAAAATGTGTTAATTGCTATGCCTGTTATATTACTTTTTCACTTTTCCATAATTGACCGATCGGCGGACTCTGCCCTTATATGTCTCGTCCAATCCTATGTTAGCAACTGTTACTAGGGATTAGAACCTATGACAAACAATTAGCAATGAGCAAGATGTAATGTGTGTCTATGGAACTTGTAATTCTACAGTAGATATCATGAACGTTTGGAAGGAGGAGTTCTCTTCCACCCATTCGCAAAGACTCAAACTCAACTACACAAATGTTGTCTACGGATTAAACATTGTGGCAGACCCACTATTAACATCTGTGAACCGTGTTACTCGCAGTTAGATGGCCGGGATGTTTTAGCTTTAGCTGTGGGAGCACACACACACACACACTCGCTGGGCTACATTTGTTCCAACACACCCATCCACACCGGTTCCAGCCAAGCCGGTGTGGCTCGGCTGGAGCGCCAGTCTGCTCCGGCCTCAGTCTGAGCCGTGTCCCCATTCACTCTAAAGTTAATACTGTGGGCGTAGCTAGCTCTCGGCTGCATATTTCAGTCACTTCTCTCTCTGTCTTGATGAAATCATAGTGCTATTCCTCCAAAAGGCACGACTGACACTTGAACACATCTGCCCGTACCATGACAATTGATTTTGACGGAGTTTCAGAGAACATGCAACAGTAAATAAGAAAGCATTGCATTTTCACTGTAACTCTATGGAGAGATTCTAAAAGGTTGCTCTATGTAGCAACAGTAACTAAGGGGTGGCATAAAATGACAAGTATAAATGACAAGTATATTTTAAAAAAAATCTCTTTTTTTAGTGTGTAAAATGTAAATTTACTCATGGAAAAATGAATATCATGAACCACCATGTGTAACCTAAAAGTTCCTGAGAAAAATAAGTGTAATTTCAACAATGTTATGTCTAAACTTATTAACACAACTTACAGATCACAGCAGATCTACAAATGCACAAAACATTAATAACAGGAATTCTACTGCTTTGCATTAATTTTTACTACAACATTTAAACCTAAATATTTTCCTAATGTTGAACTAAATTTGGCCCCTGAATGATGTTCAACACCATTGACTGTTAATATCTTGGGTATAATTTCTGCTCTTCACAAAACACATTTTCTGTAGAAATTAAATTCAGTGAGATCACAATATTCACTATTAATAGTTTTGTGTGAAATTCATCAAAGGTTTAAGAATTAGAGAAATATACAGTGTTTAAGAATTGGAGAAATGTACTGTCATGATCAATAAAATAGATTCCATAAATATCTAAAAGCACACAATACTGAAATAGTAATATTTCATAATTTTACAAGTGAGAATATTATGCAAATGAAATCCATATGTATGGTTAAGACAGTCCAAAGTCATTATAACTAAACCAAAAAAGACAATTTGGTGTTTCATGAAAAGTAATTCAGTGGAATCAGCAGAACTAATCTTTTAGTGCAACTTCCTGAAGAACATGCAGTCTGACTCCACCAACATCCACAAAGGAAGAGGCGGGAACCACATTTCAACACCACATCACAGTGGGCTGATAATTATTTCCAAAGCTCCATGTCACAATGCAGTACATTTAACTTGACCATAATGTACTGCACTTAGATTTATTTTATTTTCACGGGGCTTATACACCGATTAAAACAAGGGTTTCACATGAGACAAAATATGCTCAAAATAGTGAAATTTTCTTTCAAATATAAGGTTTTTAATGTTCCAAGTTAGAAAAATAACGATGTAAAAATAAACTGCAGTGTGTCATACTAATGTAGCTTCAATACAAATGAGATAAATATGTTTTACCAGATTTAATATGCTAAGTAGTAAAGCATTTAACCTGTTGTAATGCTACTTTGTATGGATGGTGGATTCACAAGATTGTCCAATTACGCAACATTACATTGCAAAAATGGTCACCCAACCCTTAAATATGTGGAACTTGTTTTGAAAAAATGTTAAACTGATAGTAAAAATATCAGAGTTTGCTGTCATTTATCCTGAACTCAAATGCTGTTGTCAGGAATTAGTCTGGTAAAAAATTTTTTCCAGTATTTTAATCAAACATTTAAGTATTGTTCTTTATATTTATGTAGGATTTTAATGTTGATGAGGGCAGAATATTATATATTTGAATATAATCCAAGCGAGGTTATTCATTCATTCATTCATTTTCCATACCCGCTTTATCCTCATTAGGGTCACGGGGGTCGCATGGAGCCTATCCCA
>JAPTGZ010000016.1:23834193-23858798 GCA_029814645.1 Fowleria isostigma | reverse complement strand
AACACAACTAATTTGTTTGACCATTTACATTGGCACCACACAGCTATTTTATCCTCCTGAATATTTTTTATATCGCAGGGTTAAATATAATTGCAATGACAGTTTTTCCCAATATTGTGCAGCCCTATTGTCGAGAAGCTTCAGACATTCACTGCTATTCATAAACATGGCAGTGTGAATAATTAGATTTGGTCAGTTGCCGTGAATGATCTTTTTAAAAGTGTACGTGTGAATTTGACTGTATTTATTCTTCCCACAGAGGATGTTGGAGATGAAGGAGAGGAGGAGAAGGAGTGCATCACGTACAACGTCAGCATTGATATTCACTATGGACTCAAGTCAAACAGGTACATGCCATTTTCAGCCATCCTGTTGCAAATAATTAAGACTGTTTAGATTCTTTTCTGAACTCAACCATTGCTGTCAGTGGTGTGGTTATTGATTTAATTCACTATATTTAATGTCTACATGGGTGCAAGTGTTAAGATGGTAACCCACTTCTATATCACATACACAAACAGAAATCATGCTTTTGAAATTTGAATTTTCAACGCTCATTTTAACTCTTTGTATGAAATGTTTCTCTGAACTTCATCACAATTGGTTGAACATTCAAGGTTTTTTTTTTTTTTGCCTCTACACACATAGGTTTCCAAGATTTTTAACTCAAAATTAATTCTCCTATGTCTCCCCTCCAGCCTGGCGTTGATCAAGAGGGCAGGTGTCATCGATGCAGACAAGCCAATATCAACCCAGGTTCGAGTTTTGACCCTGAGTGAGGATTCACCCTATGAGACGCTCCACTCTTTCATCAGCAATGCAGTGGCTCCTTTCTTCAAATCCTACATTCGTGAATCCGGCAAAGCAGACAGGTAATTTTCAGATTTTTTTTTTTTTTAAATCTGATTTTCTTACACTTAAAAAAAAAAAAAAAATCAGAATTTTATCTGTGTGACCGTGATAAGAAATTTACCCATGTTTTTACCTGTTTTTAACCTTTTAGAGATGGAGATAAGATGGCTCCCTCAGTTGAGAAAAAGATTGCAGAGTTGGAGATGGGTCTTCTCCACCTGCAGCAGAACATTGAGATTCCTGAGATCAGCCTTCTCATCCACCCCATCATCACTAACATCGCCAAACAGTGCTACGAGCGTGGGGAGAAACCCAAAGTCACAGATTTTGGGGACAAAGTGGAAGATCCGACGTTCCTTAACCAGCTCCAGTCTGGAGTCAATCGCTGGATCAGAGAAATCCAGAAGGTACGAGCCATTACTGGTTTTAAACTTTAGATTTGACATTTAACAAGAAACCAAGAATTTTCTCTTATATTGTCTTCCCTACTTGTTTCCAGGTGACAAAGCTTGATCGTGACCCAGCTTCAGGAACAGCTTTGCAGGAGATCAGCTTCTGGCTGAATCTGGAGAGAGCCCTCAACAGGATCCAGGAAAAGAGAGAGAGCCCCGAGGTTCTGCTCACCCTCGACATCCTCAAACATGGAAAACGTTTCCATGCTACTGTCAGCTTTGACACTGACACTGGTGAGTCAAATGAACTTGACACTCACTTTGCTTTTGTTTTTTTTCACTTAATTTTATTTAGTTTTGCTCATACAAATATATACAAAGCATTTTACATACATAAATGTATCCAATAAAACATCCCAGTATGGCATATATGAAGAAATATGAATATCTGCATTAAATATTGATTACAATTAGTCACAAATGAAACATAAATGACACTAAAATAAAACCAAAATTGGAAATAAAATAAAGGGTGAAAAAAAAAAGCAAAACATACATGTAAGTGATCACATCTGAATGCTTATTGCATTAAAAGGTTAATCATGGGACTCCATTGCTTCATAAATTTCTCTCCTTGAAGTCTAAGTACATGAGTAATTTGCTCCGTTTGATAGATTTCCATTTTCTCAATCCAGATGTTGTATGCGTGGGGGTTCAACCACTTGATAGCGATAGCATTTAATGGCTCATGTTAGTAAAATACGGAAAATGTACTTGGTTTTTGTAGCCTTTCCTTCTAGTACTGGTGGTATTTTGAAATAATTCATAATGTATGTTTATCTTTCTCTTCTATCACAGGTCTAAAGCAGGCTGTGGAGACTGTCAACGACTACAACCCTCTGATGAAGGACTTCCCTCTCAACGACCTGCTCTCCGCCTCAGAGCTCGATAAGATCCGCCAGGCTCTGATGGCCATCTTCACCCACCTGAAAAAGATCAGGAACACCAAATACCCCATCCAAAGGGCACTGCGTCTGGTTGAGGCCATCTCCAGGGACTTGAGCTCCCAACTCCTCAAGGTGTTGGGAACCAGGAAGCTCATGCATGTTGCCTACGAAGAATTTGAAAAGGTTGGTAATGGGGGAGCAGCTGATAACACACGACTGATGGATTTGTTGTAACAAGGCTCTGGCATGTCAGTAGTACGTGTAAAATGTTAGTGCTGACAGTTGCTTCAGCTATGCTATATCTTTACGCTCTTTGCACTCCTGTGTGTAGGTGATGGTGGCTTGCTTCGAGGTGTTCCAGACCTGGGAGGATGAGTACGAGAAACTGCAGGTTCTTCTGAGGGACATTGTCAAACGGAAGCGAGAGGAGAATCTGAAGATGGTGTGGCGTCTGAGTCCAGCTCACAGGAAACTCCAGTCACGTCTGGACCACATGAGACGTTTCAGAAGGCAGCATGAGCAGCTGAGGGCTGTCATTGTCCGTGTGCTGAGGCCACAGGTAAAATATACAGAATAAGTTTCTATAATATCAGCTTCAGCTATGTGGTACATTTGGCTTTTTTCCTTTTTTTAGCTCATTTTTTAAATCAGGGGTGGGCAATTAATTCCCAAGGGGCCACATGAGAAAGTTTAGTTGTGTCAGAGGGCCAAACCAACAAAAAGTCAAATATAGTTCAACTCTGTTAATTTTCTCCCATTGTAAAAAGTACTACATTATATAGTAGATAATCAAAATAATTAGAATGTTCCGTAACGATTAAGATATGAAATAGTGGGAGTCGTTTAGAAAGAAGAAATGAACAGTAGAAACACTAATTTCAGTATTTCATTTAATTTTTAATCTTGCCTTTTAATTTCACAAACCAATAGTGAAAAGTTATGGTAAAGATAGATAGATTAGAGAAGATGGATAAATGTTAAAGATAGGCGATTAAATAACTACTCAAAAAGCAATAAGTGCTTTTGATTTTCAGTTCATTAGAATTTTTTAAGTGACAATAATCCAATCTGTTTTGGGCTTGAACAAGTACACTGAAATCCTCTGTTAATAAATATGTAGCAAACCATGTCTTTTTAAAAACATGACATTCTCTGTCAGCCTTCCTTTTATCGGCATTAGCTGACATTTTGAGGGTTAGCTGTAAACCCCACTTTTAGGGGCTTTTAAGCTAAAAATGGAAGGGTTGTTTGCATTTGCAGATAGGCATACACATGTGTGCATATGTAAATAATAAAAGCCTTCTTTTCAAAATAAAAGCAACCCATTTAAATAGTATGCATGGTATAAATACTTTTCATTTATTTGCTAAGTTTTTATGATTGACCTTATATAGGCCGGACAGGAATGACCAAAGAGCTAGATATGGTCCGCGGGCTGTAAAATGTCTAAGTCTGACCTATATTCATGTCATTTTTTTTTTTTTCTTCAGGTTTCTGCTGTGCCACAACACGCTCCTGGAGAGACCGTTGAGCCCCAAGACATGAAAGTAGCTGGAGTTCTCATTGATGCAGCTGATGCCAACGCCATCGAGGAAGTCAACCTGGCCTATGAGAACGTGAAAGAGGTTGATGGCCTGGACGTGTCTAAGGAAGGCATGGAAGCCTGGGAAGCTGCCATGAAGCGCTATGACGAGCGCATCGACCGCGTGGAGACCCGTATCACCGCTCGTCTGCGCGATCAGCTGGGAACCGCCAAGAACGCCAACGAGATGTTCCGCATCTTCTCCCGCTTCAACGCTCTCTTTGTGCGCCCCCACATTCGCGGCGCCATCCGCGAGTACCAGACGCAGCTTATCCAGCGCGTGAAGGATGACATAGAGTCTCTGCACGATAAGTTCAAAGTCCAGTATCCTCAGAGCCAGGCCTGTAAGATGAGCCACGTCAGGGACCTGCCTCCTGTGTCGGGCTCCATCATCTGGGCCAAACAGATCGATCGTCAGCTGACGGCGTACATGAAGCGAGTGGAGGACGTCCTGGGTAAAGGCTGGGAGAATCACGTGGAGGGGCTGAAGCTGAAGCAGGATGGAGACAGCTTCAGAGCTAAACTGAACACACAGGAGATCTTTGACGACTGGGCTCGCAAGGTATGTAGGTTATCATTAGGCCCATGTGGTACAACTATATATTGAGATCTAACGCAATTTTAATCTCATGTCAGGTCAAGTTAAAAGGTTTTTCACATTATATTTCAGGATAGCCAAATGACCATCCAGTATTGTCTGGCTTTGTAATTACAATTTATATTTTAAGGTGGCAAAAACATAGTTTTTTTTTTTTTTTTAAAGCAGCGGTCAATTTAGAGATTTTAGGCTAGTTTACTCCTTTAGTGTGTGTTCTTTCAAGCTATTATAAAGAAAATGTTGAAAATATACATTAGGATAGTTATTTTATAACACTTTGTTTACTTGAGGCAGTAAGCTTCTCCCAAATTTACCAAGAAATTAACATTTTAAGGCAACATGCCAATTTTCGTCTGTTTACTGAAGTCTGTCATGACCAGTATCACCTCTGTACACTTACACACTTGGCAGTATTGTGAAGATATTTACAGAGGGATTTGTTAATAAATCAATCGCCTGATTTGACATTTTCATTTAAAAATTTATGGTGAAAAAATACATAGTTTTTAAGGCTATGGCTGGTATATTTTGATTTCCTAGGTAATGAAAGCAGACATCCTGAAATCCCTCTGTCATTTTGTCAATAATTCATGTTGATAATGTTTGTCATTTCTGTCGTTTTGTAAATCAGGTGCAGCAGCGTAACCTTGGCGTGTCTGGTCGCATCTTCACCATCGAGAGCACTCGTGCCCGTGGACGCACAGGCAACATGCTCAAGCTCAAAGTCAACTTCCTTCCAGAGATCATCACCTTATCCAAAGAAGTCCGCAACCTCAAGTGGCTGAGCTTCCGCGTTCCTCTGGCCATCGTCAACAAAGCCCACCAGGCTAACCAGCTGTATCCGTTTGCCATCTCTTTGATCGAGAGCGTGCGTACCTACGAACGCACCTGTGAGAAGGTGGAAGAGAGGTCCTCCATTTCTTTACTGGTTGCCGGGCTCAAGAAGGAGGTTCAGGCTCTAGTTACCGAGGGCATTACTCTGGTTTGGGAGTCATACAAGCTGGATCCATATGTTCAGAGGCTGGCGGAGACCGTCTTCAACTTCCAGGAGAAGGTCAGTGTGGATGAAATCCTAGCACAGAAGGTCACGTAATTGCTCAGAACAGACCTTGAAATATGTACATGTGTTCTTTCCAGGTGGATGATCTTTTGCTGATTGAGGAAAAGATTGATTTGGAGGTTCGCTCTCTGGAGACGTGCATGTTTGACCACAAGACCTTCTCTGACATCCTGAACCGAGTCCAGAAGGCTGTGGACGATCTGAACCTGCACTCCTATTCCAACCTGCCCATCTGGGTCAACAAACTGGACATTGAGGTTGGTATCATTTATCAATTCAGAGGTTTTATTAATTTTCTTTCATAACTGTGACTAATTTGTTAGTGTTTTGCCTCAATTTTAAAACATTTTGTCCAAATTTATAAAAAAGCAAAAACAAAAAAATCTTTTAAAATAATTTTTTGACAAGTACATTACCAGTAATATTGTCAATGCCTTCAGCTGATCTGCAAAAAGTTAAGTTATGCACTTAGAGATGCTTTTCAAAAGTACATGTAGGCTTTAGTCGAAGCCAGTTGAAAGAAATACATTATGTCACTCCACCTTCTGGGAGAAATATTGGTTTTTAAAGGTATTAGGAAAAAATTGGAGTTCTAGAATTCCTTCCCTTTTAAACTCACTGTGAAGTTTGCTTATTTTTCTTTTGCGTTGATAATTGTCTTAAAATGTTGTAATTGTAAAAGAACTACTGATTGGTTGATTGATTAATTTTATCTCTCTGTCATAGATTGAGCGCATTCTGGGAGTGCGTCTGCAGGCAGGCCTTAAAGCCTGGACCCAGGTGCTTCGGGGTCAGGTGGAGGACAAAGCAGATGTGGACATGGACACAGAGGCGCCACAAGTGAGCCACAAACCAGGAGGGGAGCCCAAGATCAAGGTGTGCACTAGAAACACATACAACCTGTATTCTCTTGTCATGTTTGTTACATTTGTTATTTACAGTGACATGTGCTCTGCTTCTATGTGTCCACACAAAGACAAAATTGGTTACCTTTTTTATTACCTTCTCTTCTAAGAACGTTGTCCACGAGCTGAGGATCACTAACCAGGTGATCTACCTGAACCCACCAATTGAAGACTGTCGCTACAAGCTTTACCAGGAAATGTTTGCATGGAAGATGGTCATCCTCTCCCTTCCCAGGATTCAGAGCCAGAGATACCAGGTGGGAATGTTGAAACAGTGTGGGTAGTAGAGTTATTAAAGCAAGTGGTGATTTATTAACATACAAAAATGATTTGAGAACATAAAATGCAGCAATCTAAATATTAACTTGACATGTTTCTTTGAAGAGACGGACAGAAATATTTTTTTAAGTTGGTAATTTATTTGTACAATTTATATAACCTGTGGAAAAAAAAAAAAATCAAACATTTGATAATTAGTGGTTTGTCTATATAGACTTGAAGTTTCCCTTTAAGTGCCATGAATGTTTGCCTGTGCTCTCAATTGTAACTCGTTTAAAGATACAAAACAGAAATTGGCAGTTTAGATTAAATTGGAATTGGTAAAAAAAAAACATGTCAAAGTGGTCTACTGTTTCCTCTTTCCTAATATACTTTGTTGCTCTTTACCAGGTGGGTGTCCACTATGAGCTGTCAGAAGAGGAGAAGTTCTACAGAAATGCTCTTACCAGGATGCCAGACGGCCCTGCAGCGTTAGAGGAGGCTTACAACGCAGTTGAAGACATCGTCAATGAGGTGGAGCAGTACGTTAAGGTAAGAGCTGCATTCTTTTGTCAACAGAAATACAAAATGAGGTTAAACTGTTTTTTTTGGGCATCAAATTAAGAGGTTCAGCCTATTTTTTTTTTTTCTTTTTTTGTTTCATGACATGATGGTAAAGTGTTAAGGCATGGATGCATTTTTTTTGTATTCAGTAACTTTCATCTCATAAGTAATTGTGTTGTTTGTAAACAGGTGTGGCTTCAGTATCAGTGCTTGTGGGACATGCAAGCTGAGAACATCTACAACCGTTTGGGTGAAGACCTCACCAAGTGGCAAGCCCTGCTGGTCCAGATCCGCAAAGCACGTGGCACCTTCGACAATGCAGAGACCCGGAAAGAGTTTGGACCTGTGGTTATTGACTATGGCAAGGTAATTCTACTCACTGGACTCGGTGCATTTTTTTTTTTTTTTTTTTAATTAACAGTTAACACTCTCATAACTCTTGTAATTAGCTCATGTAATCAGAAATACAGAATTAAATATTCAATTTTTGCATGTGTCCTACAAAAAATAATATTTATTGCTTGACGTTTCTTTTTTTTAACCTGTGTCTGCCCTTGTCAACAGGTCCAATCCAAGGTGAATTTGAAGTATGACTCCTGGCATAAAGAAGTGCTCAGCAAGTTTGGTCAGATGCTTGGACAGAACATGCAGGACTTCCATGCCCAGATTTCCAAGGTAACAATGACGGTGAAAGGAGAAACACAGATGAAAAGAATATTCTCTAAAATGTATGTTTGTATGAACAGTTTTTTTTCTGTTTCTTTACTAGTCTCGTCAAGACCTTGAACAACATTCTGTGGACACAGCGAGCACCTCAGATGCTGTCAACTTCATAACCTATGTCCAGACCCTGAAACGGAAAATCAAACAGTTTGAGAAAAATGTGGATGTGAGTATTCCATTGAACCGTCAACATCCGTCCAGTATCCTTCGTTACCATTGCACATTTCAGAATGGAACAATGGGTTATAAATTTTACTGTACTCGTGTGTCCATAGTTGTTCCGTAATGGGCAACGTTTGCTGGAGAAGCAGAGGTTCCAGTTCCCTCCATCCTGGCTCTACATCGACAACATTGAAGGAGAATGGGGGGCGTTCAGTGACATCATGAAACGTAAAGATACAGCTATCCAGCAGCAAGTAGCCAACCTGCAGATGAAGATTGTCCAGGAAGACAAAGCTGTGGAAAACCGCACCACTGACCTGCTCAATGACTGGGAGAAGACCAAACCAGTTGCTGTAAGAGGCATTCTTCAAATAAACAAAAGGATTTGCTCGTAGAACATTGTTTGTATGACAATCACAAGAGTTCAGCAGATGGAAACCTGTGCCTCTCTTTGCCTTGACATGACATATGACATTTGTAATGTGCTCCATCAGGGTAACCTGCGTCCTGAAGAGGCTCTTCAGTCCCTGACGATCTATGAAGGCAACTTTGGCCGTCTGAAGGTTGAAAGGGAGAAATGTGCTCGTGCCAAAGAGGCTCTGGAGCTCACCGATACTGGGCTGCTGAGTGGTAGTGAGGAGAGAGTGCAGGTAATGTCAGCAAGACATGTAAATCAATACCAACAAGTTAGTTTTCTAATTCTTTTTAAGATGTTATTTATTAATTGTTGATATTTTTTGTTACCCTTCTAAATTCCACCCTAAACTGTGTTTTGTTTGTTTTTTGTGATGACTTCCAGGTGGCATTGGAGGAGCTACATGACTTGAAGGAGGTGTGGTCAGAGCTCTCAAAGGTCTGGGAGCAAATCGACCAGATGAAAGAACAGCCGTGGGTGTCTGTACAACCTCGTAAGGTAAGGAATGCATCAGGCAGCATAAATGAGTACACCTCAGCAGATTTGTCACCAAACCTTTAGTTTTCTTTGAGAATCAACATTTTCTAAGGAGCACTATACACCATCATGTTCTCAGTTGAGGAAATGTTCTATAAAACTCAGTTTCGTCCAAATTTTTTTGAAATTGCTTATATTCATTGAGATATTGATTAAAGTCTTATTTGTCAAATGGTGTGTACTCATTTATGCTGAGCACTGTAAATGATGACAATTCAGTGGTAACGCTAAATGTCTTATAACTGTTGTGTTTTTGTGATGTAGCTTCGTCAGAGTCTGGATGGTCTTCTGAACCAGTTGAAGAACTTCCAAGCAAGACTGAGACAGTACGCCTCCTATGAATATGTCCAGAGGCTACTTAAAGGATACCTGAAGGTGGGAGGATTGATTCTCCCTAAACACAACATGTGCACTGTGCAAGAAAACAAAAAACTGTTGGTTAATCCGTCTCCTATACTCCATCATTCAACAGGTGAACATGTTGGTGATTGAGCTGAAATCTGAGGCTTTGAAAGACCGCCACTGGAAGCAGCTGATGAAGCGTTTGCACGTCAACTGGGTCACATCAGAGCTGACCCTGGGACAGATCTGGGATGTGGATCTGCAGAAGAACGAGATGGTGGTGAAGGATGTTCTCTTGGTTGCTCAGGGAGAAATGGCTCTGGAGGAGTTCTTGAAACAGGTGAAGAAAAGGAAGAAGCGTTTGAAAGAAATGTGGAAAGTTTATATTCATATTCAAAAATAAAGAAAAAACAATATCAATATTTTGTTTGCTGCTCTTCAGATCCGTGAAGTGTGGAACTCGTATGAACTCGACCTGGTGAACTACCAGAACAAGTGTCGTCTGATTCGAGGCTGGGACGACCTGTTTAACAAGGTCAAGGAACACATCAACAGCGTGTCTGCCATGAAGTTGTCTCCTTACTACAAGGTAAAAAAAGTCATGCCACTGAATAAATGTCTAGGCTTTATTTTTGTCTTTTGTAAATTCACCACCATTATTTGCTGTTGTTTTCGCTCCAGGTGTTTGAGGAAGATGCTCTGAGCTGGGAGGACAAGCTGAACCGCATCATGGCTCTGTTTGATGTTTGGATTGATGTCCAGCGTCGTTGGGTCTACCTAGAGGGCATCTTCACAGGCAGTGCAGACATCAAACATCTGCTTCCAGTAGAAACACAAAGATTCCAGAGGTAAAACCAAAGAGCATGTTTCTAAAGTCAGTTTTTAGAATGTTTAATTTCAGCAGTCCACATTTAAATGCTAGACAATACACTGCAATAGATAGTAATGACTTTAATGTGTTTTTTTTGTTTTTTTGGTAGAAAACAGATGACCTGTTTAATAAATTGCTAAACATCTTTTCCTTCACCCACGTTGCACATTTAGAGTCAAATTCTTAATTGTGCAAATATAAACATGTTTTCTCCTTCTGTGAAAGTCTTTTGAGCACAAAGAAACTGGCAGCACATGCATGTGAAAAAATCATCAGTGTCAAACTGTGAATAGACTTAATTGTTAAAAAACAAAAACTAAGCATTGATGAAGCTCATTAGATGAGCTTTATTACATACTCAAGGTCCACACTAAAAGACAAAAGGATAAATACAGACACAATAAATAAAAAATAAAAATAAAATCACAAAGAAATGCAATAAAACACAATAAAAGCACCTCTATACTTTCAAGAGTTAGTCATACCAGTGTTTCCAGAACTGAGATGTGAAATATACAGCACTATGTGCAGGTTTACACAACACTAAAATGACAGTGTTTTCTGAATGATTCAGTCATCATACATAGGATTCTTCAATAAAGATTTTCACACCGCTTGTCAATTTTTACTGTTCAGGTGCTTGGCATCATAGCCTGTTGTAAACATTTATTATTTTTTTTAATTCATTTCACAGCATCAGCACAGAGTTCTTGGCCCTAATGAAAAAGGTGACAAAATCTCCTCTGGTGATGGATGTGCTGAACATTCAGGGAGTTCAGAGATCACTGGAGCGTCTGGCTGACCTTCTTGGAAAAATCCAGAAAGCTCTTGGAGAATACCTGGAGAGGGAGAGATCCTCATTCCCCAGGTAAGAAGGTGACCACAGGGATGACGACACCTGCTGAAGGCATTAACTAACTGAACACCCCCTCAACTGGTCATCACCTTTGTTATTTTTAGGTTCTACTTTGTTGGAGACGAGGATCTGCTTGAGATCATTGGCAACAGCAAGAACGTGGCCAAACTGCAAAAACACTTCAAGAAAATGTTTGCTGGTGTCTCCAGTATTTTGCTCAATGAGGACAACACGGTGGTGCTGGGAATCTCTTCACGCGAGGGTGAAGAGATCCTGTACAAGACCCCGGTCTCCATCACTGAGCACCCCAAGATCAATGAATGGCTGACTCTCGTGGAGAAAGAGATGAGAGTGACGCTGGCCAAGCTGTTGGCAGAGTCTGTCACTGAGGTCACAGGCTTTAACAAGGGCAGCGGCATCGACCTGAACCAGTACATCACCTGGATTGACCGTTACCAGGTTAGTAACACCATCCACAATGCAGCACTTGGAAGTCAACAACCACCAACATTTATCATAAAGCAGACCTCTATTTAAATTTAAAAAGTAATCCCAGTTCTAGTAAAGGTACTTCTATACATGTATTCTGAAATTTGCAGAAATCTGCTCACAAATTTAATTGGTATCTTCTGTATTCTGTAAAATGTTATTGGTTGTTTACTACTACAAATGATATCTTCATGCAAATTCAGCAGCATCTTCTTAAAACTCAGGGACAGGGTACAAACAATCTGTCCCTTTTCCACATTTGAGGAGCTTTATTTTTTTTCCTTGATCTGTCACAAAAGTCAGCCATGTCATAAGTTGAATCTCCTTGAGAAAAAAGAAGTGTACGGTGCAATAGAATTACATGGCATCTAATTTTATAGTAAAACTAAACTGAAGCTTAAGGAGAGGATTCAATATCATCAGTTATGTTGAGTTAGTATTAACACTTTATTTGATTTTTTAATATTTAATTAAATTAATGAATTTATTTTTAGGATAAAAAAGTAATGTTTATCAATGCAACCCACTCTTGGAGATATTCGTTGTATGTAATGTCTGCATCTGTCTGCTTCTCCTACAGGCCCAGCTGGTTGTCCTGTCCACTCAGATTGCCTGGTCTGAGAACATCGAGTCTGCTTTGACCACTATCTCTGGCGGAGGGGACAATTCACCCATGCAGGACGTGTTGTCGAACGTGGAGGCCACTCTTAACGTTCTGGCTGACACCGTGCTGATGGAACAGCCTCCTCTCCGCAGGAGGAAACTGGAACACCTGGTCAGAGGGAATTTTCTGAAATATGTTTGAATTAAATAATGTTAAAAGAACATGGTTTCTGACACCCTTATCTGTTCTGTCTTAGATCACAGAGCTGGTGCATCAGCGTGACGTTACCAGGACTCTGATCAAGAACAAAATTGACAACCCCAAGTCCTTCGAGTGGCTCAGCCAGATGCGTTTCTACTTTGACCCCAAGCAGACTGACGTTCTGCAGCAGCTGTCTATTCAGATGGCCAACGCAAAGTTCAACTACGGCTTCGAGTACTTGGGTGTCCAGGACAAACTGGTCCAGACACCTCTGACAGACCGCTGCTATCTCACAATGACCCAGGCTCTGGAGGCCCGTCTTGGAGGGTCACCATTCGGTATAAAAACAAAATGCTGCATAATTTAATTAAATGGAGATGTAGAATATCCTCTGTAGGAAAAACAAATAACACTGAATCTATGTTTTTTCCCCGCTTCTAGGTCCCGCTGGTACAGGAAAGACTGAGTCAGTGAAAGCCCTTGGTCACCAGCTTGGACGCTTTGTCCTGGTCTTCAACTGTGATGAGACATTTGACTTCCAGGTATAGGACCATAGCAATTGTCTTAATTTTTAGGCGACAGTACTTTGCTAAATTTGACACATGATATTGTTTTGAGAAGCTGTATTATATTTTAAAGGAAAAAAACCCCAAAAAAACTCAGTTGTTTCCTTGTCATGCATTAGTGACACAGTCTTGTCTTACTGTAGTGGACAAATATGACATGTTTTTATATATCTCAATTTTTTTTTTTTTTTTATGAATGAGGATTAAGCGGGTATGGAAAATGAATGAATGAATGAATGTATTGCATTCTTATACTTTGTACATGAAGCACCAGAAAGCACTTATAATTTGGTTTAACTTGTTTTTTTAAATTTTTGTCTTATTTGATACTTAACTCTCTTCTCTCATCTGTAGGCCATGGGTCGTATCTTCGTAGGTCTGTGCCAGGTCGGAGCTTGGGGCTGCTTTGACGAGTTCAATCGTCTTGAGGAGAGAATGCTGTCGGCCGTGTCTCAGCAGGTCCAGTACATCCAGGTGGCCCTGAGGGAGCATAGCAACCCCAACAGAGACAGGAGTAAGGATTACACTTTGAAAAGATATGCACGTCCTTTTTACATGAGAAGGAACAGACAAATTGTAAATTTCTCTCCTTCTTTCAGGTGTGCCTATCACCACCGAGCTCCTGAACAAACAGGTGAAGGTGAGCCCAGAGATGGCCATCTTCATCACCATGAACCCTGGCTATGCTGGTCGATCCAACCTGCCTGACAATCTGAAGAAGCTGTTCCGCAGCTTGGCCATGACCAAGCCTGACCGCCAGCTCATCGCCCAGGTTATGCTGTACTCTCAAGGTTTCCGCACGGCTGAGATCCTTGCCAAGAAGATTGTGCCCTTCTTCAAGTATGTACTGTTGAACTGACAATTGTTTAAATATCTTTTTAGATACATCTCTGAACTGGATGTCCTTTTTCTATTTCAGGCTGTGTGATGAGCAGCTGTCATCCCAGAGTCACTACGATTTTGGTCTCCGAGCTCTTAAGAGCGTGCTGATCAGCGCTGGCAACGTCAAACGTGAGCGCATCCAGAGGATCAAGAGGGAGAAATTTGAGCGTGGAGAGGTCGTTGATGAGAATGAGATCGCAGAGAATCTTCCTGAGCAGGAGGTATAAAAATGACTTGATAAGAAAGTTTGAAGTTCTTCAAATCTGTAAAAGATGCAATTGAAACCCTTTCCTTCTAAAGACCATGAGTCGTTCCATGACATCGGTTTTGTTTTGTTTCTTTAGATCCTGATCCAGAGTGTGTGTGAGACCATGGTGCCCAAACTGGTGGCAGAGGACATCCCTCTGCTGTTCAGCCTGTTGTCCGATGTTTTCCCTGGAGTACAGTACCACCGTGGAGAGATGACTGCTCTGAGGGAGGAGCTAAAGAAAGTCTGTTCAGAGATGTACCTCACCTACGGAGATGGTGATGATGTGGGCAGCCTATGGGTGGAGAAGGTATGTATCTACGTGTAATTAACACAAGTCAGCAAAGAAAGAGGTGTAGATATGTATGATTATGCTGTCTTCAAAATCTATATGTAATTAAAAAAAAATGTTTTAGTAGATGCTTCTCTGTATTTCAGTGAATATTGATTAAGGGGTCACCCTTAATAGTCCTTAATAAGGAAGATCAGTCCTTTGAGTGTATTTTGAACAAGATTGTAGGTCTAAGAAGCAGACATATATATGTAAATTAAAAACAACAGAGGTCCAAATATGGAACCCTGAGTTGCCTCCTAAAGTAGCTTAGCTGTTTTTTTTTTAAATCTGTTTTTTGATGGATATGCATTGTTTTGACTCTGAAATGTCATTGAACCAATTCCAGGTGCTCCAGCTGTATCAGATCACACAGATCAACCACGGTCTAATGATGGTTGGACCCTCAGGCAGTGGAAAAACCATGGCTTGGCGAGTGCTGCTCAAGGCTTTGGAAAGGCTGGAAGGTGTGGAGGGTGTGGCCCACATCATTGATCCTAAGGCTATCAGCAAGGACCACCTGTATGGAACCCTGGACCCCAACACCCGTGAATGGACCGATGGGTTGTTCACACACATCCTCAGGAAGTACGTTCTGCAACACACTTCATTCATGAGGATATCATGTTACTCAATGAATCTCTTCTCTGCAAATTAGATATTATATAATGGTAACTTTCAATTCCAGGATCATTGACAATGTTCGAGGTGAACTGCAGAAGCGACAATGGATCATCTTTGATGGTGATGTCGACCCTGAGTGGGTTGAAAATCTCAACTCTGTCCTGGATGACAACAAGCTGCTCACTCTACCCAATGGAGAACGTCTTAGCTTGCCACCAAATGTAAGTGCTTTACATTTCATCTCCTCTTTTCCATCTTACAAAAAAAATTACCTTAAGCTAGTACAACTATGTCCTGACTGTGCTAGGCCTGTGACAGTGAACTACTTGGGGATAAATGGAATTACTTTGAGGGGATTATTTTGTTATAGTTTAGGGATTGTTTAGATTTTTTTCCTTTTTTTTTTTCCCATTCTCTGCAATGTACAGTTCTGTACTGTGCGTTGTCATTATTGTTTGCATTATATGTAAGAAAAATTGATAAAAAGAAAATGATTAAAAGAAATTACCTGAAGTTATTCTCTCTATTTCCAGGTGCGTGTGATGTTTGAGGTACAAGACCTTAAGTACGCTACCTTGGCCACCGTGTCTCGTTGTGGTATGGTCTGGTTCAGTGAGGACGTCCTCAGCACCGATATGATCTTTAACAACTTCCTGGCTCGCATGCGCAGCATCCCACTGGACGAGGGAGAGGATGAAGCTCAGCGCAAGAGAAAGGGCACTGAGGATGAGGAGGAAGCTGCATCACCAATGCTGCAGGTATTCAAATGAAAGAGAGCACAAAATAGGACGGTATAGCTGAAAATGTTTTCAAATGTGTCACTGTAATGTATTTACTGATGACTTAAATGACCTCTTTTAATATCAACCAAGAGGAAAAGTTAGGTTCAATTCAATTTTATTTGTAGAGCCCAGTATCACAACACGGACTTTACAGAATTTGGTGAATATGCAACAGATTTTCACTTTATTTTGAATTTAACCATTTTAATAAAGTACAACATATAGGAAAACACAGATGATTATCCATCTGAGTTTTGGCATTTTTTTCAGTGTGCAATGTGTTTGTGTCATGTGCTGTTATGGTGATTTGCCCACAAATGAAACCATACAACTGATATTAATGCTGTCATTGTATGGGCTAAGAATCCGAAACAAAACAGGATCATCTACCACATATTCATGACTAAACTCTTATAACACTGTCTTTCAGATCCAGCGTGATGCGTCAGGTATTCTACAGCCTTACTTCACCTCTACAGGCCTGGTCATCAAGGCATTGGAGCACGCATCAAAGATGGAACACATCATGGACTTCACCCGCCTGCGCTGCTTGGGTTCCCTGTTCTCAATGCTGCACCAGGCCTGCCGAAATGTGGCTCTGTACAACAACAACCACCCAGACTTCCCCATGCCCATCGATCAGCTGGAGAGATACATGCAGGTACTTATATGCTCTCTGTTCTACCCAAAGAAACATCTGCCTTATCTGAAAATTGGACAATATATAACTAGATTTAGATTTTGTTTATTTCAGGCTTGTGCACTCCATGTACAATACTTGTTATATACATTTCATTATATGTACACAGATATACATAGAGAATTTGCTATATCATAGAGAATGTTACATAAACAATATTCATAGAGAAATATACAGAGACATTGGTTGTAAATGTTAAGTGTATACAATATACATAACACATAAATATATACGGCAATTCACTATTAAAATACAACCCTAGCAGCCCGAAAGGAAGTGAGAGGAAGCAGAACTTATTTACTCCCACCCCCAGTTTCACTACCTAAACTTGTATGGTTGAAATTATTTCAAAGAAATTAGCTATAAACATGCATTAGTACACCAAAACTAACTTGAACACAATGTACAGTTACACAATTACTCCAACTGATCGTTTGTGTGACGTGATCTCTCTGCAGAGATATCTGATCTACGCTGTGCTGTGGTCCTTCTCTGGTGACGGGCGGCTGAAGATGAGGGCTGAGCTTGGGGAATATATCCGACGCATCACCACAGTACCCCTCCCCACTGCCCCCAATGTCCCCATCATTGACTACGAGGTACAGAAGAGTCTACAGGAGCTAATTCTGTTAAATTCTGTTAATCTGCAAATGACTCTTTGCAAGTCTTAGATTTCAAAATGGTTCTAGTCTTGGTTTCAGCATCTCATTCCATTGTTTTTTTTTTCAGGTGTGCATCTCAGGAGAGTGGCAGTCCTGGCAGGGTAAGGTGCCCCAGATCGAGGTGGAAACTCACAAGGTGGCATCCCCTGATGTTGTTGTTCCCACGCTGGACACTGTTCGCCACGAGGCCCTGCTTTACACGTGGCTGGCAGAACACAAGCCGCTAGTGCTGTGTGGACCTCCTGGCTCTGGAAAGACCATGACCCTGTTCAGCGCTCTCAGGGCCCTGCCTGACATGGAGGTCAGATGTGACAACAGCTTGTTCTTTGATGAAATATTACACAATACTTGAAAGATCATGTCAAGATTATTGACATTTAAGTTTTTACACATTTTTTTATCATTTATCATACAGCACATAACAAACAACAGTCGGCATCAGATATCAGTCACAGTCTAATAATAATGACAATTCAGGTTACAGTTATGATATACCAGGTTATCCAGTAGTCCATACAACACCTCACAGGACCATGAGACAAACCACACACTAATTGTCTTTAAGGAAACAAATCCATTTTCCCCATCTTATTGTGTAAAGATCAACCTGCTGCCTCAGCATAAATATTAATCTCTCCATTTTATGAACTTCATTAATAATTCTTAACCAATCCTCCGGCACCGGTGGATCAACTTGAAGCCATTTACGAGTGGTTACTTTTTTTGATGCAGTATTAAATATTTTTAGAAGGTACCTTTCATTTACTGTCAAATTATCAGGAAGATATCCCAACTTTGCTGTAATTTAAAACCCAAAATCTGTTCTATTTTTATTCCATCATCTTTCCAAAAAGTTGTAATTTTCATGCAGGACCCAAAAATGTGGGTGTGGTTTGCCTCCATGTACCCGCAACCCGTATCAGCATGTAGTAGCATTTAAGTTTGTACAAAATTGTTGTTTTGACATTATAAAGAACCAAACACCATAGGCCAAAGAGGAGGTCGAAGTAGCGGTTTCACACATATTGTCCCATTGTTCACATGCAAAGATTATTAAATGAAAGACATACAGTATGGCAAATATTTTTCCTTGCAAACTTGTATTGACCAACTTTTGCTCTTTACCAGGTTGTGGGTCTGAACTTTTCTAGTGCCACGACACCAGAGCTGCTGCTGAAGACCTTCGACCACTACTGCGAGTATCGCCGTACTCCCAACGGTGTCGTCCTTGCCCCCGTCCAACTCGGCAAATGGCTGGTGTTGTTCTGTGATGAGATCAATTTGCCCGACATGGACAAGTACGGCACACAGAGAGTCATCTCTTTCCTGAGACAGGTATAGCACACCGTTTCCATTGTTTACTATGTATCTACAGAAAATATTACTGAGAGCTGTAGTAATGGCTTGTCTGGTGTTTTTGCAGATGGTGGAACATGGAGGGTTCTACCGCACCTCAGATCAGACTTGGGTCAAACTGGAGAGGATCCAGTTTGTGGGAGCCTGTAATCCTCCCACAGATCCCGGCAGAAAGCCTCTCACTCACAGGTGCAGTATACACACTTAATATTATTCTAATTAGAAAAATGATCGATTAACGAAGTATTATCTAGTACACAGACTTAATACAATAAAAACTGTAACAGATCCTAACATGTTGTGTTGGGCTGCTTCAGATTCTTGCGTCATGTTCCCGTGGTGTACGTGGACTATCCAGGACCGGCATCTCTCACTCAGATTTATGGCACCTTCAACCGGGCCATGTTGCGCCTCATCCCCTCTCTGCGTACCTATGCTGAACCTCTGACTGCTGCCATGGTGGAGTTCTACACCATGTCTCAGGTAAAGAATAAATGAAAAATCTGCATGGAGATAAACAAGTGAAAAGACATATTCTATCAATCATCTTTAATTTTTGTGGTAAATGTCCTTGTTGACTCATATTTTTTTCGCTTTCAGGAGCGGTTCACCCAGGACACCCAGCCCCACTACATCTACTCTCCCAGAGAAATGACCCGCTGGGTGAGGGGCATCTTCGAGGCTCTGCGGCCACTTGAGACTCTGCCTGTGGAGGGGCTCATTCGTATCTGGGCCCATGAGGCTCTACGACTCTTCCAGGACAGGTCAGTGCAAGATAATGAGTGTTTTTACTGAAAAAGAGCAGACTCTTAATACACTATGTTAATGTTTTAGATGTTTATATGTGTGTTTTCAGTGTCATGTAACTTATCAGGTACAGTGATGCACTAAAGGTTGAGTTGGTCATACTGTTCTTTTCAGGCTGGTTGGAGATGAAGAAAGAAGGTGGACAGATGAAAACATCGATACTGTTGCCCTCAAACACTTCCCCAACATCGATAAGGAGAAAGCACTTAACAGACCCATCCTCTACAGCAACTGGCTCTCCAAGGTAAACGGAATCCATTTGACAACTGCACCATTTTCATTGGTAATATTATGCAACAGTTTGAAATAACTGTGCAGTAGCATTGTTTTTTTTAATGTTGCTTTATTTTTTTGTACCTGTAGGATTACATCCCAGTGGAACAGGAGGAGCTGAGAGACTATGTGAAGGCCCGCCTGAAGGTCTTCTATGAAGAGGAGCTGGATGTTCCTCTGGTGCTCTTCAATGAAGTGTTAGACCATGTCCTGAGAATTGACAGGTAAGGAGCTTAACAGTACTGCTTAGTCACTAATTATCTAATGTTTATTTCTGTCATAAGATAAGATATACTTTATCGTCCCAAAGGGGAAATTCATTGTGGGCAATAGTGCAAGGGAGCTGCAATACCATACAGATTAGAAGACATCACAGTGCAGACACATGAAAACAATAAATAACGCCGTAGACACATAATAATAATAAATAACATCATGACAGGACAGTGTAACAAATCAGAGTTTACTGTCTAATCTTAAAAGTGCATATCCTTTTGTAGAATCTTCCGTCAGCCTCAGGGCCATCTGCTGTTGATTGGTGTGAGCGGAGCAGGAAAGACCACTCTGTCTCGCTTTGTTGCCTGGATGAATGGACTGAGTGTCTACCAGATCAAGGTTGGTAGAACAAATGTGGAGACGAGTAAAGCTACCCGTGCACGCTGACCTTTCAGCGTGTATTGATTTGTGTGTGTGTCTGTTTTCAGGTACACAGGAAATACACAGGAGAGGACTTTGATGAAGACCTGCGGACGGTGCTGCGTAGATCAGGTTGCAAGAATGAGAAGATTGCCTTCATCATGGATGAGTCCAATGTACTAGACTCTGGTTTCCTTGAGAGAATGAACACTCTTCTGGCCAATGGAGAGGTAACGTAATACTGTCATTGTGCCACTTTTTTGGTTGTTTTTGGAGTGCAGAGTTATTTAGCTTTCATAGTCTAACTTTTTTTAACTCGTTTCCCCCTTGAACACTAACTAGGAACAACCCATATATATACGTTACTAGAGCTACCTATGGAACATTTTGTTTTTCCGGTGTGTTGTTTCTTTTTCCAGTGGCTGCAATTGTCATTACTCTGGCAAACTTTGGGAAAAAACAGTGAAAATGTATTAATATTAATATAATTTTAAATAGTTTTAATTTTTTGAAAAACAAAAATAATAAAACAAAAACTAAGACAAAAATAAATATAAAAAAAAAGAAAAGATGAAGAAAAAAAGTATTATTTAATCCTATTAGTTGGCCCGGTTTTGGTTGTAGTTACCTCCGTTTATCACAGCCTCTTACATTTGAAAAAACAAAACCTTTTCTAATTGTCGTTCAATCACGTCTAGTGATATAACAGAGGTGTCAAAACTTATCATTAAGGGTACTGGGGGGTTGTCAAATGTCGTCTTTATGGGGGAAACAGTTAAGGTTTATGCCAGTTGCAGCAGTGCCACAAGACTAGGCTTTGATGCAGCATTACTAGAAATAATTGGGTACAACTGGCTGCTTTGTGTTGTTTTTTATGTATAGCATTCTATTTCTTAATATTTTCCTCTTGTTCTGCTGTTTTAGGTTCCTGGCCTGTTTGAAGGAGATGAATATGCCACCCTGATGACTCAGTGTAAGGAGGGAGCTCAGAAAGAGGGTCTAATGCTCGACACACATGAGGAGCTGTACAAGTGGTTCACCAGCCAGGTGATCAGGAACCTCCACGTGGTTTTCACCATGAACCCCTCATCAGAAGGCCTCAAGGACAGGGCTGCCACATCTCCTGCTCTCTTCAACAGGTACGCACATAATGATCAAGGAGCACAATTTATCATGATAGAGAAAACGGGACACTGTCAGTAATGATGGTGTTTTGGACGGCGACTCAGTGGTTTTCTATTTTACCAGATGTGTGCTGAACTGGTTTGGAGACTGGTCCACTGAGGCCCTATATCAGGTGGGTAAGGAGTTTACCAGCAAGATGGACCTGGAGAAGCCCAACTACAAGGTGCCAGACTACATGCCCATCGTCTACGACAAACTGCCCCAGCCGCCATCTCACCGTGAGGCCATCGTCAACGGCTGTGTGTTTGTACACCAGACACTACACCAGGTAGAAAAGCATTCACAGAAAAACAGTCTTATACTACATCATATGGTTTTAGGGATTCACTTATTGTCAACCCTTTGCAGGCTAACAACCGTCTGGCCAAGAGAGGTGGCCACACCATGGCTATCACTCCCAGACACTACCTGGACTTCATCAACCAGTACGCCAACCTGTTCAATGAGAAACGCAGTGAGTTGGAGGAGCAGCAGATGCATCTCAACGTTGGTCTCCGTAAGATCAAAGAAACTGTCGATCAGGTAAAATACTTAATGTACTAATGTATCAATCCCATGATGCTATGTGCTTAGATCAGGGGTCTCAAACATGCGTCCTGGGGGCCAAATCCGGCCCGCCAAAGGGTGCAGTCCAGCCCGTGGGATGAATTTGTGAAATGCAAAAATGACATTGAAAGTACTAACAATCAAGGATGACCAATATGATTTTTAGTGGGTCAGATCTGTAAAATAATAGTATAATTACCTATAAATAACAACAGATTTTTCGCTTTGTTTCTCTGTTGTTTTAGTGTAAAAAAGTTATGTGAAGATGTTGACATTTAGAAACTATCCTTTCACAAAAAAAGTGAATAAACTGAAATGGCTTGAGAAAAATGAGTGCATTTTTACCAATATTCTGCTGTTATTAAATGTTTTGTGTATTTGTAGATCCACTGTGATCTGTAAGTTGTAATGAACATGTGTAAATGATAAACTGAGACATAATATTGTTAAAATAGCACTGATTTTTCTGAAGACATTTCAGGTTATTCACATTTTTTAAAGGATAGTTTGTAGATTTATACATTATTATAATGTAATTTTACTTTTTTCACTGTTGTTATTTTACTGATTTGGCCCACTTGAGATTATATTGGGCTGAATATGTCCCCTGAACTAAAATGAGTTTGAAACCCACGGCTTAGATGGCTTTGTGCCACTTTATTATCACCTATTTCACACACTTGACCAAGACTTCATCCTTTCAAACTAATGAAAACTTATCATAAACAGGCCTTAAAATGTCTCTGCTCAAACTTTTTATTGCTTTTCCTTACCTGACTCCCTGATTGTATTTGTATTTGCATCAAGGTGGAGGAGCTTCGTCGTGACCTGAGAATCAAGAGCCAAGAGTTGGAAGCAAAGAATGCTGCTGCCAATGACAAACTGAAGAAAATGGTCAAAGACCAGCAGGAGGCAGAGAAGAAGAAGGTATACTAGATGTGTTTTTCTGCCTCCTTGAATTTGGCATTTTAACTTACAGTTACAGAAGTAATCTCCCTGACTCCACTGCACTACAGTTTCCTGTTTAAAAAAAAAAAATTAACTTTACTTAATTGTGGTTGTAGGTGATGAGTCAGGAGATCCAGGAGGCCGTGTACAAACAGCAGGAGGTGATCAAGGACAAACAGCTGAGTGTCAAACAGGACTTGGACCAAGTGGAGCCTGCTGTTATTGAGGCTCAGAACGGTACGGTGGCTCATTTACTTTCAGAAGTCATTATAGTGTGTTTAATTGAATTCTTTTGGAAAACTTGTTCAAATGTTTACATGTTTAAGGTACGGTCAGCCATTTTCACTTCTGTTAACTTATGGCCCAAAGCTTTGTCAGTTAACAGTTTGATCTCTGCTCGCATCCTTTTTTCATCACTCCCCCCTCCTTGTCATAATCATTACTATCCACCTGATATCGGTAGCTGTTAAGTCCATTAAGAAGCAGCACCTGGTGGAGGTGCGTTCCATGGCCAACCCACCAGCGGCTGTGAAACTGGCCCTGGAGTCTATCTGCTTGCTCCTGGGAGAGAGCACGACCGACTGGAAGCAGATCCGCTCCATCATCATGAGAGAAAACTTCATCCCCACCATTGTTAACTTCTCTGCTGAAGAAATCAGGTGAAAAACAGAACAAATGCATTTCTAAATTAACTTAAGACCTCTGTCTCTCTTTTTTTCTCCCCTTTTTTTTGTTTTTTCTATCTATTTTGCTCTCGTAACTCCTCCTTTATTCAAACACATACCTGCTGTCACTTAACTAGCTGTGAGCTCTATTAAGCGGCAGCACCTAGTAGAAGTGCGAGCTATGACCAACCCCCCCTCTGCAGTCAAACTGGCCCTGGAGTCTATCTGCCTCATGCTGGGCGAGGAGACCAATGACTGGAAAAAAATCAGACAAGTTATTATCAAGGACAATTTCATCAGCAGCATAGTCAACTTCTCCTCTGAGGAGATGAGGTAAAAGTGGTAACTCGACATAATTTAATCTAAAAGACAATCAATGTAAAGCAATCACTTTGGATCCTGTGAGTGGAACGTGATTGTACCTTTACAGAATCAAGCCTCAAATCCTGATTTTTGTTTAATCAGAAAATCACTTGGTAACTAAAAAAGTTAATTGTTATGATTTTGTATTTTTTATGATTGAACATGCACACCTATACTCCATAGAAAAAAAATGGAGGAGAAATTTCTCATTTTCTGTGATTGTTCTTTTTTTTTTATACTTTGCAACCATTTATTTCGGCATTTCCCCTGGGTTTTTGAAGGGATTAGATATGAGGTGGGGGTTTGGTTGTGAATTTTGGAAAAAAAAAACTATCTCATCCGGGACCAGCTTATCCGGGACCGGGTTGCGGAGGCAACAGTCTAAGCAGTGATGCCCAGATGTCCCTCTCCCCAGACACTTCCTCCAGCTCCTCAGGAGGGACCCCAAGGTGTTCCCAGGCCAGCTGAGAGACATAGTCTCTCCAGTGTGTCCTGGGTCTTCCTCGAGGTCTCCTCCCGACCGGACATGCCCTGAACACCTCCCCAGGGAGGCGTCCAGGAGGCATCCGAAACAGATGCCCCAGCCACCTCAGCTAATCCTTCTCAATGCGGAGGAGCAGTGGCTCTACTCCGAGCTCCTCCCTGGTGACTGAGCTCCTCACCCTATCTCTAAG
>JAPTGZ010000016.1:23795451-23805579 GCA_029814645.1 Fowleria isostigma | reverse complement strand
CATGTGTGAGACCCCTGGTCTACACAGACTGAAAGAGTAACATATTCTTAACTATAAATGTATCCTAAGTCTGCTTCCATCATATATTCAAAATTACATCTGTCAAGAAAAGCCTATATTTATTCTTTTGTATGTACATAAGTGGAGGAAAAATGGCCTATAAATCAGCTGCTTGGAATCACTTAGAAAATTACCAGAAACTGGACTCATTAGACACTTTTAGAGGGTTTTAAAAGCAGTAGAGAACTTATTTAATACTACTCTCCTCTCTTAACACATATCATTTTATACCTGGCTAATATTTCAAATGATATCCATGTATTTTGGTTTCAGTTCCTGGTTAAATGAGAATGTATAAAGATTCTCAAATTAAATATATATTTAAAAACACGGTATAAGTGTAAATTTTCGAATGGTTTGTAAATTTAAAAAAACAACAACAACAATTTACTGATATCTATTGACAACTTTAAACTTCCATTATATTCAATGCTTCACTCATGTCAAATTGAAAACAGCCCTAAAGCACAAAAACATTTATTTCTACCTTGTTGGGGACAGAAGAGAAAATTATTACCTCAGTGACTCTTTCCTGGTTAAATAAGGGGTGGAAAACAAACAAAAAAAAAAAGAGTTAGGGCTCTCAAATTAAACAGTGCAGTTTGAAAATAACATGCAAACTTTCTGATGAATTGGAAATAAAACAATTTGATTTCTACTGTCAACTTTGAAGTAATTTTGGAAATTGTGTCCCACCGGCAGCTGTCAAACACATTTTTATGTATTTTAACCATGTTGGGGACAGAAGACACACAATTATAACTCAATACCATGTGGGCATTAAACCACGTGTTTAACAATATGGGGAATAAAATTAATCAGCTTCAACACCTTTGGTTAGCAGACTACTATTATTATTATTTTACAATTCATTAATTTATTATTTTAAACATTGCTTGTAAATTAGTTTGTTTGTTTTTTTGTTTTTTTTTACCTGGAGGTGAGTGTTGTTTTCGTCTGCCTGCCATGACACTGGTCTGGTCAAAAGTAAACCATACATAATGGGGTTTGTAGCGTCAGGTATGCTGGAAAATTTGAATAAAATAAAATTAATTAAGCAGCAGCAGTGAAACAGGTGGCGTGAATGGGACTAAATGAGACCACGTGTTGGAAAAGACGCATTAACATTAAAACTATTTTAGCACAAATTTCAACTTTAATAACTATCGAGTGTGAATATAACGTAAAATACAAGGTTTTATTTCATAATTTGTCGCGACTTTAAAAACATAAAATAAAATAGAATAAAAAAAATAAGTATGCTAATGGTAGGTTTCCGCACAACTTACAACAAATGTTTGAAGACTGTAATGTCGGAGCGTCTATATTTATATATGTGTGTGTGTGCAAATATGACTGATAATATTTACTTTTTATTAATAATACGTACGGTTGCACACAGCTCCAGTTCCTCGGTGAGCCGTTGGGGGGAACGGGAGAGCCGAGTGGCCGCTCCGTGGCCCGCTCCCCTCCGTGCGTAAGATCCGGCCTGGGGGAAAGGGATGAATGTTAATTTCAAAGATGGCGGCGGAGGGAGGAGGGAAGGAGATGAACGAAATTAAAACTCAGTTCACCACTCGAGAAGGCATCTACAAACTCCTCACTCACTCCGAATATAGCCGTCCGAACAGGGTGCCTTTCAACTCGCAGGGCTCCAACCCCGTCAAGGTCTCCTTCGTCAACGTCAACGACCAGTCGGGCAACGGCGACAGGATCTGTTTCAATGTGGGCCGTGAGCTCTACTTCTACATCTACAAAGGCGTTAGAAAGGTAGCTAGCTAACGCGGCTAACACACACGGAAATCGGTGGTCGGTGCGCGTGGAAACACATCGCTGCCGTGTGAGCTGTTGCTGAACTTCGGGCTTGTGTTCGCGGTGTTAAAATAACTCTGACAGGTGCTTGACTTTGAAATTAGCTGGCGGCTAGTTAGCCCCAAGCTAGCCTTCAGCCTTGTAGTTAGCTAGCCAGCGCTAGCGGCTAACGTTAGCTAACAGCAGCAACTCCGAGGCCAGGGGCTACATTCCGTCTCAAGCCGGACACTGTTGTTTTTGGGGTTGTTTTTTTTTTTTCCCCTGAAATGTGGGTTTAATGAGGTCGGGCTACGTTCCTATTTATTGTTGTGTGAGTTAAAAGTGTTCCTGTAACGGTGTGTGATGACAGTGACAGCCCTTCCTTAACACCGATAACACCTGTCGACGCCCTTTGACTGACAGGTGTTGATCAGTCGCTATGTTGTCAATTACGTGTGTTTGATAAATCTTTGGCTAGCGAGCTAGCATCCCAGATGTAACTGAACTCTGCTCTTGGCTTGGGGATGTGTCTGGGCAAAATCTGACCCGATCAAACTAAGCTCGTTGACTCTGCTTACAGGGGAAATGCTAACGTTAGCTAGTTTCAGTCCATGTAGCTGTCAGTAAATCTGGAAGTAAAGAACACATGGTCTGGTACTTCTGTTGTTTTATGGAGTTAAAGTACAGTAGTAGTGCTTTAAATAATGATCATGTCTCAAGTATAGGCAGTATAATACTGGGATTGCTACATGCAGTATTAAAAATCACACGTCAGTCAAGCAGTAAATATATTCTGTCACCGCTTTGAGCTAACAGCTGACTCCACATCACAGGGTGAGAGCAGTCAGCTGATTGCTAATTTGAAACAATGTGTCACAGCCTGTTTAATACACAGAGATAATGTGCATGTCATGTCAGTCCAGTGTGACTAACTGCAATAGAGTTAAATATCAGAGTTTAAAATGTGTGCCTAAGAGAAGCGGTAGTTAGATCTCTTTAAATGGAAATGATATCAAAGTAATAATAGTTTATTGCAGGACCACCAGTTAGTCATATGTCTAATAAACTTATTCTTGGTTTGAGTTTATAAGATAATTTATGACAGTATATCACCATACTGATTATTTGTCCTCTTCCCAGTTTGGAGGTTGAAGACTTTGCTAGTTTTATATCTCTAATAGATTAGTAATTGAGCAACTTTACTGTAAGCAAGTGATAGACTTTTGTGGTAATGTCAGTGTTTTTTTTTAAACGTAGTAGTTTTTGTACTTGGGGAACTCTGTAACCACTATCTGACAGTATAGCTGAAGAATCACTGAGTCATCACCTTACACCAAACGAATTTTCCATTCTGCCAGTCGTGTAAACTGCCAATCATTAACAAACGAAACTGTTGTAAAACTGATTATCTGCAGTATTTGCCCTCTGTGTCTTGTGTCACAGCAGTGCAGTGTTCTTATTGCATTATGGTTACATTCTATTTAATATGAGCTGAGCAAGTACAAGTGTTAAATTCAGTTTTCCTCATTTTTTTCCCCACTGTGTTTTGTTGAAGGTATTACAACATTGTAGTGGGTCAGGTTTCACTTCGTATACACTTTGGCAAGAGTTTTGATTTAAGAATATGTTGCACAGCTGGAGTGCATATTTTCTAAAAACAAAAACACAAAACATAGCTTTGTACAGTGCTTCAGTAGTGTTGTGATTAAGTTAGCCACTCTATGAATGTACTTTTATGCTTTGTCCTTTCAGGCTGCTGATTTGAGTAAGCCCATAGACAAGCGCATATACAAGGGGACGCAGCCCACCTGTCATGACTTCAACCACCTCACAGCCACAGCAGAGAGCGTGTCCCTGCTGGTGGGTTTCTCAGCAGGACAGGTACAGCTCATTGATCCAATCAAAAAGGAGACAAGCAAGCTCTTCAATGAAGAGGTAGGTCTTAGTTTTGTATAGCATGTCATTTCATTTTACTATTTTTTATCTTACTCAACCACTTAAACACAATATTTTAAACGCCTTGTATAGTTTGTTTTTTGAACATGTTCAGAGTGATTTATTGACAGTACTGACGTTTTGTCTTCCTCATCTCTCCCCTTTGTCTACTACTCAAACTTCAACTCTCCTTACGTCCTGTCAGAGACTAATAGACAAATCCAGAGTAACATGTGTGAAATGGGTGCCAGGCTCTGAGAGCCTTTTTCTGGTCTCTCATGCCAGTGGGAATATGTACCTGTACAATGTGGAGCACACTTGTGGCACCACTGCACCACACTACCAGCTGCTCAAACAGGGAGAGAACTACTCTGTACACACTTGTAAGAGTAAATCCACTCGGAATCCTCTCCTAAAATGGACAGTGGGTGAGGGGGCCCTGAACGAGTTCGCCTTTTCTCCAGATGGAAAGTTTCTTGCCTGTGTAAGTCAGGACGGCTTCCTCCGGGTTTTTAACTTTGATGCAGTGGAGCTACACGGCACCATGAAGAGCTACTTTGGTGGCTTGCTGTGTGTGTGCTGGAGCCCTGATGGAAAGTACATAGTCGCAGGAGGAGAGGACGATCTAGTGACTGTGTGGTCATTCTTGGACTGCAGAGTCATAGCCCGAGGCCATGGCCACAAGTCGTGGGTGAGCGTGGTGGCGTTCGACCACTACACGACCAGCGTGGAAGAGAGCGACCCGATGGAGTTCAGCGGCAGCGATGAGGACTTCCAGGATCAGATGATCCACTTTGGACGAGACCGGGCCAACAGTACGCAATCTCGACTCTCCAAGCGCAACTCCACGGACAGCCGGCCCGTTAGCGTCACGTACAGGTTTGGCTCGGTGGGCCAGGACACTCAGCTGTGCCTATGGGACCTCACTGAGGACATCCTTTTCCCCCATCTTCCTCTGTCACGGACACGGACACACACTAATGTGATGAATGCTACCAGCCCCCCCGCGGGTGCTACAATAATCACTAACACCTCTAGTAACACTACTAATGGAAACAACAGTGGTGCCAATACTCCTGGCATTAACTCCCTGTCTACTACATTACCACGCTCCAACAGCCTACCCCATTCAGCCGGCACCACGACAACGGCAAACAATACTAACAAGGCTGGCAGCGGCGGTGGCATCGGCAGTGGTATTATGGACAGTGCCATTGCTACAGGTGTGAGTAAATTCGCCACGCTGTCACTCCACGACCGAAAGGAGCGCCATCACGAGAAGGACCACAAACGCAACCACAGCATGGGTCACATCAGTAGCAAGAGCAGCGACAAGCTCAACCTGCTGACAAAAACCAAAACGGACCCCGCTAAGACTCTGGGCACTCTGCTCTGCCCACGCATGGAGGACGTGCCCCTCCTCGAGCCCCTCATCTGTAAAAAGATAGCACACGAGAGACTGACTGTACTCATATTTTTAGAGGACTGTTTAGTGACTGCTTGTCAGGAGGGATTTATTTGCACATGGGCGAGACCAGGCAAAGTGGTAAGTTCTTTTTAATGCAGGATACCAAGGGGGAGTCGAAGTAGTTTCTCAAACCGTTGGCTGTATTAAAACCAGTTTGTGGGTTGTAACTAAGACACAAGGTATATTCTCAAAGCGTACAATAAAATATAGACCTTTTGAAATGGAATTCTAGCCTTTGTAGTGAGACTGTCATGAACTGCAGGCAAGGCAAAGTAACATATCAGACTTGATTTAATGTACATCTGCTTCCCAGTTAATGTATACATATTCTGCCTAAGTTTTAAAAATCTAACTGACCCGATGGAAATATTACAGTTTGTGGTTATACTATAGGCTCTGATTAGAAGGATTTCCTGTAAGAGAAAAGAAGACATCTGTATGAAGTGTGGTCATCGGCTCATCATAACCATCCCACAATGCCTAGCAGTGTAGCCAAGAAGTCATCTGCATACACTCTCTCATATTTCAGCTTTTATGCAAATGGCTTTGTATGTCCCCAAAGAGTCTCTGCTGTTTCCCATGCTTACATGTGCAGACATGTGAACACTTCCCTTTTGTCTGTGTTTTGACGGATCGTGCCAGAACGAGGCACATGACGGTCTGAAACATAACTGTCAGTCTGGAGGATAGCATGTTCAGGGAGTCTGTGACTGTTGAACAGAGTCAGACACAAACAGGGCTTTGAGCAGAAGAAGAAAAACTGTCAGCTTTAATATGTGGCTTTCAAGTTATACGGACAAACTGTGATTTTATGTCATGATAGAGTAGTTCTAAAGTCAGTTAAGGCGAGACATGTCAGGCAAAAACATTGATTTTTTTTTTTTTTCATGCACTAGTCGATTTTGGGCTAGTTTACTCCTTTTTAATATGTATTCTTTCAAGCTGTTATGAAGAAAATGTTGAAAATATACATTAAGATGTTTATTTTATTACAGTTTGTTTACTTGCCGCAGTAGGTTTCTCCCAAATTTACCAAAAGTTAGCATTCCAATGGGATACCCTGAGTTTCATCTGTTTACTGAAGTCTGTCATGACCGGTATCACCTATGTACACCAGACTGTACACTTACACACTTAACAGTATTATAAAGATATTTATAGAGGGATTTGTTAATAAATCATTCCTGGCCTGATTTATGTGTCATTTTTAATTTTAAAAATATTGACAAAACTTAATTTTCTAAGGCTATGGACAGTATATTTTGATTTTCTAGGTAAGGAAAGCAGATAACCTGAAATCCCTCTGTCATTTTTTTTTTCATCTTGTGTTTAAACAAAATGAAAAAAATAATTTTACACTGGCTTTATCATATGTTCAGATCTATCTACCGAAAATATCTGCAAAATCACACATATTTAATGAGATAATACCTAATTTGCAGAATTAAATGTACAGATTTCAAAAACTTGTATACTTATGTAAATAAACAACAGAAATTTTATTATTACTATTATCTTAAAATTTTACCCAATTCACCTGGAGTGTCTCGCCTTAAGAACAGTTTAAAAAAACAATGTACCTTATCACATAATATATTTTCTTCCATATTAACAAATCAAATCTAAAAATAGTGTCTAAAATTCTTTCAAAATGAATGATAAAACAATTACACTGTCATAATGAACTTATGTGTGCAAATGTCTGGCTGCCATTGAACCTTGTCTTCAGTACAAATGAAACCAGTATTTAAGTTTTCTTGAGCTGTGCTGAGCAGTCGGAGTATCCAAATCATCTTACAGGGTGAAGCAGTTGAATCGACAAGTTTATGAAGTCACACAAGAATCCACTTCTGATTTGAATAGGACAGCACCTGTTTGACCTGTAAACTGTACCAGTTTGACTCTCACCCAAACCTAGCATCAACAATCCCATAATGTTAAAAAGTGTTGTATTTGCTTTGCAGCTAAATGATCATATATGGGAAAAGTGGCCTCAATATGTGTAGTCTGAGATCGACTAGTGCCTTGGACTGCATTGGTTTGCAGTAAAATACTTTTGCATTGAGTAGCTTATAGCAAAAATATAAAGAATAAGTCAAATATAATCACTTTATATGAGTAAGAGTGGAGGGTGCAGTGTTTGTGGAAGCCAGCGCTCCAACAGGAAGACTTGGAGTTACAGACAAATGTTAGTTTTAGCTTGTTTGTGTGTAAGAACAAATATGTTCTCAAAGTGTTGACAGTAAGTCTGTCATACTACGACAGCGTATGAGGGCCACAGAAGGAAATAAAATCACTTGTCACTATGAGAATCAAGGCATAATATTTTAAGAATAAAGTTGTAGTTTTAAAAAAACTCACTATTTAATGAAAATAATGTACTTTTGTGATGGATAATGTCCCAGCAATGTGGTTGGTCCAGTTCAACAGAAGTGAAGTTGCTGCTTTGCTTGTTGCGCTCACTGTAACCGGAAACATTCAATTTTATTTTCAAAATATAATGTTTTTACTCTCATAAAAGTACATTGTTTTTGTTAAATAATGAGTTTTTTGAAAACTGCGGCTTTATTCTCGTTATATTATGATTTTATTCTTGAAATATTACTTTATTCTTGTAGTGATGAGTGATTTTATTTTCTTGTGTGGCCCTAATACGCCATCGTAACTACTGACAAGATTGTCATTAAAATAATTGTGATACTACTTTTTTTACATTAATAATACACACTTCAGCCCCAAATTATTCTTACCCCTGTCATACAAGGAATTTCTTATATTTTTTCCAGTTACAGATGAGTATTTCAACTCAGATTTGACATAAATAGAACTTGGAGGAAAGTCTGTAGCAATAACCAATTTATTTAAGTTAAACTACACTGTTAAAGGTGTTCATTTAAACATCCTATGGCTATTTGTTTTGGTATCACTGAGGTATGAATAATTTTGGACATGGTGATTTTTGTTCACTGTGTAAATAAACACCTTTAACAGTGTAACTTTACTTAAATCCATTGTCCTGGCTCCAGACTTTCATCTATGTCTGAGTTGAAATACTAATCTGTAACTGAAAAAAAATGAAGAAATGCCTTATATTTGAGAGGAGTATGAATAGTTTTGGGCTTAAGTGTATGTATAAGTTTCACTTAACAAAGAAGTTAAGATATTTATTGGCATTGAAAACTGCAACGCATAAATAATCCCACTTTTTTAGGCTTTGTAAACACTATAAACAGGGCAGATTTGACATTAATGTATAAAATTTACTACTGAAATTTACAAAGGAATTACTGATAATGACAAGTACCAGTAGAAGTTAACAAATTAAAAATAATGAGGTATATGGAGCCCCTAAATCCAAACTAATTATGGGAACAAGTTGTCTATCATGTGCCGACTAACGTCTTAAAATAAATGGCAGAGTTTCAGGAGGAGGTTTCTGATGAGAGGCAACTGTAGAGTTCAGTGGCTGTTGGAAAATGCAGTTAGTTTTTGAGTTTGAGTTTTTGTCTGTTAAAATATCCTGCATAGTAAAGTGATACAGAAAGTATAGTATCAAATACAGGCTGTCTGCACATATAGACTGTTTTTATCAGTGGAGTCGATATAAACTCTCACTTCATAAGTTTATTGTATTACACCTCTGTAGAATTCTGCCATAATAAGCATATAAATTCTGGAGTCATGGCCAAAAACATGTTTTGTGAGATCAGAGTGTCCTCACCCTGTGGTCACCAAACTCTTTTCAGTTTATTCTCCAAGTAAACTTTGTGCCAAATTTGAAGAAATTCTGTCGAGGTGTTTCTCAGATACGTCTAACATGTTTTAAACACAATAATATAAAATGACACTACGTTCAGACAGCAGGTCTTAATGCACAATAAGGATTTTTATGCTGAAATCCGATTATTTTTATTTATTTTTTTTGTGCTGTTATATTACACAGTAAATGCGACTTCTATCCGTTTTCATTCTGAACTGAAAGCGACCCTGAAGTAACCCGCATGTGCAACAGAGGTCTTGATGTAATACGTGAAAGCGCAGTGTTTATGGAGGCATTTTGTCTACGCATGTGTGACACTGATAAAGTTTCTCTGCAATCGAAGTCAGCACCGTTACAGTCCAATAATTTTAAAAAGAAAATTAAAAAACAAGGGAGACAGGTTATTTCGCTATGGGCTTTTGTAGTTTAGTGTCTGCTGAATCTGTACAACGGAGGATTTAGATGTGGGGGCGGAGTCAGGAGTGGTGGGATAGTGATGTTAACGGTTTCACTGACACAGACTTCACTTGTAGTTTTTGAACATTTAAATATATCCGTGAACACCTTTCCATAACACTGTCACGGCAAGACACTCATCTATGACCAAATATTTATTAATTCCAAGACCTCTCGCTCCGTCCTCTGCCTTGGATGTTGTTGTTTTTCTGCTTCCTGCTTCGTAGCATTACAAAATATCTGATACGTATCGGCTTTAGGACCACATATGAAAGCGGCCTGGGTCGCATTTGTGCTGTTCACACTGTTTTTAACAGGTTGGATACAGGTCACTTAGGAGGAAAAACATCAGATTTGGGCCACATTTGCCTGCATTCTGAACGTAGTGTTAGGGACAGCGACGGGAAAACCATAGAAATACATCTAAATCAGAAATCACCTTTTAGGACTGTGGATGATGATGTTATCAGAGAGTGCCAGTCAGAGCCACAGGGTCTGAAAAAGTCTTGAATTTACAAATTTGCATTAATACCTTAAAGCAGAGGTCTCAAACATGCGGCCCGGGGGCCAACAGCGGCCCGCCAAAAGGTCCAATGCGGCCCGCGGGATGAATTTGCAAAAGGCAAAAATTACACTGAAGATATTAACAATCAAGGAT
>JAPTGZ010000016.1:23700723-23713263 GCA_029814645.1 Fowleria isostigma | reverse complement strand
ATTCTATTCTATTCTATTCTATTCTATTCTATTCTATTCTATTCTATTCTATTCTATTCTATTCTATTCTATTAAGGATCACCTGTTTGATTCCGTTAACCAACAGGGGGATTCTTGCCTCATGTGCCCTTGAGCAAGGCACTTAATCCTCCCTATTGGCTCCCCAGGCACTTGACGTGGCAGCCTGCTGTTCCTAGTCTGTAGTGTGTGGCACGTTCCTGCATGTTCAGCTAGTGATAGGTTAAACACAGAGGGTGTGTGTGACATGTACAATATAAACTGACAATTGTCAATGAAATATAAAATAAATATGGGACTAAAACTCAAAGCTTTATATTCACATTTAGTGTCAAACCTTCCCTTGTTGCCCCTGTGTTTGTTGTAACATGTTGCACGGGAAGGTCTTCTCATACAGTCTGTGGTCACTACTGCAATGACCCATTTTTTCTGTCAAAAGGCCATGTAATCAGCAGAAAACAATTACTGCACCTCTCTCAGCTGCTCGAAGCACTCAATACCAGCATCTGCTCACTTCCTAATTACCTACCAGGTAAGAGGCTTCATTTGGAGAGAAACTCACAGTAATCAATCCTTGCATTATACTTGGCTTGTTTGTTAGCATCCTAATGCGTCGGTCTGAATGTGTCGGCTCTGCACACTTCAATGCTCATGTGATTTACTTCTCCTGTTGATATACATGTGTTTGTTATTAGTGATGGAGTTCTTGAGACTGGTCTTGATCTCAAAACCAATTTTTTGTGGTCTTGGTCTTGTCACAGACTCAACTGTCTTTAGTTTCAGTCTGGACTCTCTTTGGTCTTGACCTTGTCTTGGTCTCCACTTTCTTTAGTCTTGGTGCTGTCTTGGCCTTGACTCTCTTTGGTCTCAGTCCTGTTTTGGTCTGGACTCTCTTTGGTCTTGTTCTTATTTTGGTTTGGACTATGTTTTGTCTCAGTCTTGTTTTGGTCTGAACAGCATTTGGTCTCGGTCTTGTCTTGGTCTGGACTCTCTTTGGTCTCGGTCTTGTCTTGGTCTGGACTCTCTTTGGTTTCGGTCTTGTCTTTGCCTGGACTCTCTTTGGTTTCGGTCTTGTCTTGGTCTGGACTCTCTTTGGTCTAAGTCTTGACTTGGTCTTGACTCTCTTTGATCTTGGTCTTGTTTTGGTCTGGACTGTCTTTGGTGTCGGTCTTGTCTTGGTCTGGAATTTCTTTGGTCTTGGTCATGTCTTGGTCTGGACTCTCTTTGTTCTTAGTCTTGTCATGGTCTTGACTCTCTTTGTTCTTGGTCATGTCGTGATCTGGACTCTCTTGGGTGTTGGTCTTGTCTTGGTCTGGACTCTCTTGGGTGTTGGTCTTCTCTTGGTCTGGACTCTCTTTGGTCTCAGCAGTGTCTAGTTCTCAGTCTAGCCAGTCTTGACTACAACACAATTGTTATTGTACTTATTGTAACTTTGTGTGTTTCTGGGTTGTTCACTGCCCCTCTAAGGCTCATGCCACAGGTGTCAAACATGTGGCCCGGAGTTCAAAACCAGCCCATCAAAGGCTCTAACCCGGCCCATGGGATAAATTTATGAAACTACTATTACTAATTTTTGAAAATACTAACAATCAAGGATGCTAAAATCATTTTAGGTCAACTTAATCTTCAATGGATCAGACCACTAAAATACTATCATAATAACCTGTAAAAAATGAAAATCACAATTTTATGTCTTTGTTTTGGTGTAAGAAATGAAAAATAACACAAATAATAACAAATACTGACTAGCCTTTTACAAAAACTGTGAACAACCTGAAATGTCTTAAGGAAAGTATTTGAAATTTTAACAATATTCTACCTGTTATTAACTGTTTTGTGTATTTGTAGATCCACTGTGATATGTATGTTATAATGCACATGTGTAAAGAAATAAACCAAAGCGTAATCTTGTTAAAGCTGCACTTATTGTTCCTAAGAATATCAAGTTGTTCATATTTGTTCATGTTATGTTCAAGAATAGATGTAAACATTTTCTTTATGGAATTCAACTTTTTTCACTCAAAAACATGCTCAGTGGAGTAGAGTCTGGGAGCTTTGACAATGATGATATAGAGAGGAGGGGCACCGGGGCAGATCCATTTACAGTATCGGCTTCATGGCTAATGCTAACGGCTACATGCTAATGGCTATGGGCTCTCCCTTTGCTCCTCATAGACCAGTGGCCGGTGCTTGTCCTTTAGTTGTTCATTGGTGGAGGTTCTTTTCTGCTCCTGGTCTGGGTCCAAACGGAATAAATGACACGAAAGGAGGTGAATGTTTACAACTCTCCCTTCCTCACCTGGACCAAGGACCAGACACTCCACACACACAACAGCGGCACAAACCAGAGCTCTGCCCGCTCCATGCTGGGATTGTGCTTTTATACTCATGAATGTATGTGACTTGTTCAGGGTATGTACCATTTGTAATGGTCAGTGGTTTCATTTGTCTTTGAATGGTCCTCTCCCTGTATCAGTACTATTGATATTATATATGTATCAGCAGTATTGATATTCCAGATGTTGGCTTTGGTTGGAGGAGGTTTATAGTTTATATTTGTATCTTTCTATTTTATTTCCAGTTTTGGTAAAGTTTATGTTGAGCTAGTTGCTTTTTGCAGCGTTGATAACATCCTCATCATCATTAGAAGATTACAGCTGTTGAGCCATTCAATTCATTATTTCATCATACAATTGTTTCTTTTTTTGTTTTTTTTGTTTTTATTTGGCAGTGAAGCCGTCAGTGAAGGCTCAGCTGTAATTCCACCATTCGCCACTGATTAGGTTGTATGTGGCCCCTGAACTAAAATGAGTTTGACACCCTTGGCTCATAGGTATGCTTCCAGGCTAATGCTAACCTGGTTCTGCCTCTATATCACAACATTTTAAATGCCTTTCCTTTGTTTAGTGCAGTTTTTCCCTAGCTGCCGGAGATGTACGTCCTCAGGCACACAGTGTGCCACATCGATTAGAGTAAGTTACTGTGAAGCGCTGTCTCAGTCAAATGCTGGCTCCAGTGGTGATATAGAATGAATACATCAAGGTAAAGTCACTGGATTTTTCTGAAATCCTTTTCCACCGGCTGCATTCTGTGTATTTGAACATTTGCAATGTGTGATTCAAACAAACTTTTATGGCTTTTTATGTAAAGTGATAGAAACAGTCTATACTTTTTCCTGCAATTTGTGTTTTACTTCTTTCTGTCAAATGCTAATGCCTTTATTCACTCATGCCCAAACCAGTAGAGACTTTTTTTAAGCTTTTAGTAAATTTATTTCATTTCATGTAGAGCACATTGAACTAAAAAAAAAGAAACTTATCAAAACCATCCATCTTATTTGATTAGTTGTACCCAGTGCTGGGAGGGTTACTTTCATTACAATTACAGAACACATGCCAAAAAAGTAATCTGTACTGTAATCTGTTATATTATTCAATCTGAGTATCATAATCTGAATACTTGGATTACTTTCACATTTTCTTGAATTTTAATATCATATGAATGTAATAAATTACATCTTTGCCCTCGCTTGTCTGGATGGACCTCCCCATGTGTCCCCTCCCCATCTGTACAGACTGAAACTTCATCATCAGATGGACGTCCGTCAGTCTTAGTTCATCTTCTGCCTGTCCGTCCATGGGAGTGGATCTGTCCTTCACTGTGGTTCTCCCTGAGGTTTCTCCTTTTTCCCACTGGGTTTTGGAGTATTTCCTTGCTGAGAAGGGGGGTCTAAGGACAGGGGATGCCCAGGACATTTTTCCATTTGTTTCATTAACTGTTTGTTAGCTTGAATTCTGTGAAGCCCTGTGATACCTTGTTGTGATACTGGGATATATAAATAAAATTGAATTGAATTGAATTGAATTGAATTGAACCATATTTCCATGTTTATTTGCAAACAGAATGATTATTGTGTGTTCTGTTTTCGAGCTGGATGAATGTATTTGGTCTAAACCTCATAAACACATATGAACATGTGATGTACTTGTACAACCCAAAGGAAATTGTTGGTATTTTGTCTGGTTACAGAAAAAGAAACAAGAAAAAAAGGTCCTAATATTTAAATATTTCACCTGCATTCTTCTCATTGTACTCCATGGTAATATGTGGTTCTCTTTTCTTATCTCTCTTTAAGGTGAAGTACTGCTTGTATTTCCAAAGGTATGCATTCTTCTTGCTCTGGCTCTTATTATATTAAAAACAGAGAAAACTGAAAAAAAGTGACTTTTTCCAATCTATCAATAATTGAACATAAACCCAGTGTGTCCATCCTCTGTTATTGATCTAACTCCATGGGTTTTACTTTGAATCAATGTTCATGATGGTGTTTCCACATTCACTACAAGCCTCTGAAAGTCCAAATAGGTCACATCTGATGACCTTAAAAAGTAGGAAAAACTGCATGTTTTGATAGGATTAATAGATCAACAGGTATCAAACAGTTTACCTCAGTAGATGGTTTTGGTCGACGATGGGTGTTTGGGTCTTTATGGGTTAACAAGACCAATATTCTGCCCTGCACCTATACCCCCGTTACTCCCTGCCCCACCTCCAGTATCACTACCCCCTCACCTCATCGATACTGTCCCCTATCTTCCCCCATGACCATGCAGTGGCCTCTGAAAGACCAGAAAAACATAAGCAAATATTGCTTTTCAAATTGTTGTCAAGACTGAGCTTCCCAAGTTGCACCTAAATACCAAACATGAAGACTTTGGTGCAGTGCTGGCCTGTATCATTTTAGTGCTCTAGGCAAAATGTGGACCTGGCGCCCCCTTCCATTACTGAGCTCATTAACCCAGTTGTCACAACCACAACAGAAAGTGATCAAACGTACTAGCAACCTGACTCACAGCTTACAAGACATGTAACTACCCTATTTTAACAGCTTTTACTCTATTTTGCACTGTTAAGTACTTTGTAACCTCTGTCTGTGAAAGGTGCTCTATAAATAAACCTACTTAGTTACTTACATACATTCCCCAGTGCATGCTGGGAAACCCCTCTGGATCTTCTGCTTGGAGAGGCAGCTAAGAGGGGTTCCCCAGCATGCATGGGGGCATGTACAGTATGTAAGTAAGTAAGGTTTATTTACTGAGCACCTTTTACAGACAGAGGTTACAAAGTACTTTACAGTGCAAAATAGAGTAAAAACTGTTAAAATAGGGTAGTTACATGTCTTATAAACTGTAAGTCAGATAGCTTGTAAGTTTAAGGAGTATCTGTTGTAATTCTAGCAGATGAACAGTGGTTTATTCTGTACTTCTAGGGTAAAATACAATGTTTGTATTTATCTGAGTTACACTTACAACATAATTGGGCGAAGTTGAAAATTTTACACAGCTGTTTGTGAATGAAACAGTCCCTATGTAACATTGTGAAAACTTCAAGAAAATTAGTCTTAATTAAAATTTTTCTCATCCTCCTTGTCTTGCGGTGCCCCCTCCAACAGGTGGAGCCCTCGGCGGCCACCTAATGTGCTTATGCCATGGGCTGCCCCTGCTTTTGTGAAGAGTAATTGCGTTGACACTGATGAACAGATGGCCAGACAAACACAAAGATGGTAACTGTGTGACCAGTCAAGGGGTAAAAAGCAATAAAAAAAGGAAATAAATTTTTGATGATTGATAAAGTGAACATCTCAAAAGGGCAAAAACTTTCTGCGTTTTCTGTGCGTTGGTGGCAATGGCAGTCAACTGTCAACATCCACTGATGCTCCCTTTGTGTCTGTGCTTCAGTTCAGCCTCTTTTCCTCTGTTGTCTTATCCATGGAAATCTCTAAACAATCATAACCAAATTTGCAGTTCCAAACTATAAGGCAATTTTACAAGAAATCAAAGTAAGATGATTTAGTGCTATTGCTAAGGTACTGTTTCCATCATGACAAACACAGCGGGTGAACAGCACTTTCTGCCTTTTCTTTGACTGTCAGAACTATAAAGAGAATATGAAACTTCATCTGATCCCTTCCCTTGATATTTCTGCTGCAAAAATGTTTTGAAGAGAGAAGGAAAGTACAGAAGAAGAGGAGGATTAGAAGAAGAAGTAGAAGAAGAGGCAGAAGAAGATGAAAAAGAAGTAGAAGAAGAGGGAAACTAAAAAGGAGAAAAAGAAGAGGTAGATTAAGAACTACAAGTAGAAGAAAAAGAAGTAGAGGATAAAAAAGAAGAGGAAATAGAAGAAGAAACAGAGGAAGCAGATGAAGTAGAAGAAAAAGAAGCAAAAGAAGAGGAGGAAGACTAAAAAGAAATAGCAGAAGTAGATTAAGAACTGCAAGAAAAAGTAGAAGAAATAGAGGATTAAGAATAAGAGGAAGACTAAGAAGAAGAAATAGAAGAAGAAATAAAAGATGAAGAAGAAATTGAAGAAGAAACAGCAGAACAAAAAGAAGTAAAAGAAATAGAAGAACAGGATAAAGAAGAAATAGAAGAAAAAGAAGTAGAATAGGAAGAAAATAAGAGGTAGACTAAAAAGAAATAGAAGAAGTAGAAGAGGAAGAAAAGAAGAAGGAGAATAAGAACAAATGAAGAAGAAGCAGATTAAGGACTACAAAAAAGTAGAGAAGTAGAGGATATGAGGAAGAAATAGAAGAGGAAGACCAATAAGAAATAGAAGAGGAAGAGGTAGACGAAGTAGAAAAAGTAGAAGAAGAGGAAGACAAAGACGAAGAAATATAAGAAGAATATAAGAAGAAAAAATAGAATAAATATCGTTGCCATGGTGCTGTCCATGGTGCTGACAGGCCACAGCCCAGATTGTACAGCTGGTGTAAAAATCTTTCTGTTTATTTGATAAAGAGCCATGTCAGGGCTTTCATCCATGAAGATCTCATCAATTTTATGAGTCTTTTAGAATGCATTTGGTTCACAAACATGCAGCACATCTGACAAATATACTTTCACAACAGCCTTGAACAGAAACCATCTACAGATTTAATTTTCTACCCCAACTTAAAATAAAGAAGAGGAAAGAAGAAAAAAGAACAAAATAAATTCTTGACAGTTTCTACATGTCACGCCCTGGATGTGTTTCATTATCTTGCTGAAAAGAAAGTCAAAGTTTATTTACGTAGCACTTTACAACAACATAAAAGAAGGCCAAAGTGCTTTACATCTAAAAACTAGTGCTGGGCAGATATTGAAATCCTTAATCGCAATTAATCACATGGATTTTCTGCAATTAATCATGATTAATTGCGAAGTTATATACTGCTTTAATAATTAACGCAAAAATGCATACTTCTCATTTTTATTTTAAAGTAACTTCAATATTAACTTCAAAGTCCAGTAACATTTGGTTTGCAACTACTTTAAATTGAAATAAAATGTTTTAAATAACAGTATTGTTTTTTTTCCCTAAAGTACTGCTTACAAATAAAAGTGAAATAATATTGACTTTTCAAATACTAAAATTTTTAAATTTTTACATTTAAGGCTTTAAAAACAAACATTACATTTCTAAAATCAATACGCTAGCATACCGGGAGCCAGCTTTTACCTCGGTGGAACAGAGCATGTGCAGAAGAGAGCATAAGTTTGGAGAATAGAACAATACGTGAGTTCAGTGACTTAAAAAGGATTCTTAATGCAATATATCACAAAAGTATGAGGTGTTCAAAAACGTTTTTGTTTTACTGCTATGAAATGGAGGAAGTTAATTTTGAAATGTATAAATTTAGAGTTTTGTGTAGGACTGTTTGGAATTAATTTTGATGCATGTAAGATTTTTTTAAAGTTAATCTGAGGAACACATGGGACTTTGTGATCAGTAGAAAAAGATGGGCTAAGGCGGTGGTAATATATAAGTTGTACTTCATCACACTTTTTTTCAAATTTATTTTTTCCTTGGTTTTGCTTGGTTTTTTACTATTTGAAAAAAAAAAAAAAACACCTTAATTTTCATTTTCAGAATATTGGACAAAATATGTGCACTCATAATTCTTTGGAAAAACATAATTAGTTTGCTTGTTTGTTTGTAAATTAGCTCCGTATGCATGACATGGATACCTCTGTTTGGCTGTTCTGTGATAAAACACAATGGATTACCAAGTGATTGTCATTTGTAGTAGATTCTCCTACATGAACAAGCATGGATCGACTTCATGGCATTACCACAAACATACACCTCTGTGTTTGTATGTATGTCTAAGCTTGTACCTGCCCCAAGCAAACCTGGTAGATATAGGAAAAAAGTATAGTGTATGCTCTTAAAAAGCCCCAGCCCTCTATGGATGGCATCATTATCAGGCCTGTCTGTGCTAGTCTAAAAATACGGTCCAGGACTCCAACTGTATGTGGTATTTATGTAACTGAAGAGACCAGGAGAGGAGTTTGGATCACAGGCTGTTTCTATGACAGTCCACAGCTGATGTGACAGAGAGGGCGGGTGACGGGGAAAGATCCAGACTCACGTAGAAAAGGAGGGGGGGGAGGGAGGTAGTCCTGTGTGTGGGGGTGTTGAAAGACATCCAGAGTAGTGGTGTGGAGGAGGTGGAGGTAGGCCATCTCCATTATCAGGCACATTTTACGTGTACCTGCTAGAGCCGCCTGCAGAGACGTTCACTTGTGTGCATTATAATTTTTAAAACTGGTTCATCTCCTGATAATTCAACATGCTGTTTTGTAAATTGCCTTCTTTAGCTTAGTTTCAACACCTTTTTATTACAACTTTCAATTTATTATTATTACATTTTGCTTATATGGGGTCTCTTTTGTGTCGTGACACGGATGTTAATTGACATTAGCCAACTCACCATGAAAAAAAAGTAAAGAAACAGTCACTATAGTAATAGTAATAGTAATAGTACTACTACTACTACTACTACTAATAATAATAATAATGATAATATTAAACATTTTATTTATAGGTACCTTTCAGGACACTTAAGGTCACCGTAAAAAATTGTAAAAATAAAACACAATTAAAAATACACACATACTGTAGATTTATAAAACACATAGGTACATAAAACAGGTAGCAGATAAAAACAAAACCATGGAATTGAATACGCCTGTCTGAATAAATATGTTTTAAGCTGGAATTTGATAAAATGTTTTGCTTCATTTTACTGACACTGGTAATATATTTTTACAATGTAAAAAAATGATGTTATTTATTTCCATTCTTATTATCATCATCATTATTATTATTATCATTTTTAAAGGTTTAATTAAACTCTTACTTTTTAATATTGCTTTACTCTCTTGCTTTTATTTTATTTTATTTTTTTACAACTGTGGGACAGTGGGGGGTTTGGTGTAAAGCACTTTGTGCTACATGTAATATGTATGAAAAATACTATACAAATAAATTTTGATTGACTGATTGATCATACATACCTTGATTAAAAATATGTTTTATGTTAAATATTTTTCCACTGGTGACAGATGAAGCTGCACTGGATTAAACACAGGCTCTCTTTTTTTATCTACTTGAAAAGGTCAGGGTTTTTTTAATACTCGCTCAAAAAACCCTTTTACATCCTCTTTCGTATTGTTTAATTGCAGGTTCATTTATCAATCTCAATTCACCTCTTGGCTCTACCCCTTACCGTGTCCCTTAAAATGGAGTTACAAGGCTGCCATGGCTCAGGAGGCAGAGCAGGTCATCCAGTAACTGAAGGGTTGGTGGTTTGAACCCCACTCTTGCTCTGTCTTTTTTACGTGTCAAGATACTTCACTCACTTTGCCTCCAGTGTCATCCACACTGGTGTATAAATGTGTATCAATGTTTATTGGTGGTTGGAGGGGCCGTTTGGTGCAAATTGGCAACCATGCTTCCATCAGTCTGCCAGACCAGTCAGCTACTTGGACAGCTGTGGATACAAATATAGTTTAACACCACCAGAGTGTGAATGTGACGGAGAATGAATAATGGATCCATAATGTAAAGCACATTGGGTACCTGGAAAAGCGCTATAGAGATCTAATACATTGTTATTAATCCATCAAATATACCCCTATGAAATGAGACAACCCTTCGAGACCTGTTACATCATCAGCTGTCATCAATGGTGCTATAAAGAGATGCGATGACTTTGTTTCCAAAATAATGCCATCAACAGCTGTGCAGCGTTAAACAGTCGAGGAATTTATTAAGTTGTTACCTCCATCTTACCAATAATTCAAAAAGAACTAGAAAAGCACTTGGAGAGCACAGACCTCCGCCAAGCATGATAGTTCCCCCCATAACATGACTCACACCAAGGTAATAATCCTACCTTTATTTGTATCACTGCCCTGACTATTTTTTTTTTTTTTTGTGGAGTTATATACAGAAATGCCGAAAATGGTCCTATCTCACAATGTTAAAGAGTCCTTTAAAAAAATCATGGAATTTCCTCAAAATCTGTCCAATAGTTTTTGCGTAAAGTTGCTAACAGACAGACAGACACAGACAGACAGACTGCCGGCCCCAGTACCTGGCCCCTCCCCCTTCCAAACACACACAGCTCAGTGAAGCGCAGGTAGCCCCGCCCACACCCACATGGAGAAGAGGAGAGACATTCGAACCGAATTAGCGCATTTGGATGGGAGTAAAATGTTGAATCACTCCCAAAATCTAATAGATTGTTCCTTGTGTCATTTCCATCATGTCCTGAAAGTCTCATCAAAATCCATCCAGTAGTTTTTGTGTAAAGTTGCTAACAGACAGACAAACAGACGCCGGCAAAAACATAACCTCCTTGTCAGAGGTAATTATGGGAGATTTCCCATACTCCTCCATTTGTGGTGTGGTCCTGAAAAATCTCAAAAAAGTTTCAAGGGCCATACACCCCTCCCCCCTTAGCCCTTCCCCTCTGACTCATTGAGAATTAGGCCAGCGCTACCCCTTCACATGAGTACGCAAAATGGAGGGGTAGGGGTAAGGCGTGAACTGGGATTGGGCCTTGGTCTGCACCCCTGCTGATTCTAAACAGGGGTTGTACGTTACCACCTGCAGAACAACATGCCAATAACATCCACAAAGTATCCTCGTAAAACAGAATTTATGCCGCCGTATCTGTCATGTTTTAATAGGAAAATACCCCATAATGCATCTGGAAACAACTATGTCGCTTTCAGGGTACATGTCAAATTCAATAATAGTGGAATAATAGTGTGGATGTAACTGTACTCAATAAGACCTGGTTAAATATAGCATTAAAAAGAGCCCATCTTTCTTTGTCTTGTCTCTGTCTTGATAACAACTCTGCCATGGCCTGATGATGTGATGCCACACTGAACACCAAACCCTACTGGCTGCTGCGAACTACCGAAGCAGAAGGGTACGCTGTGTGTGGAATAGAGTCGCCCATTCTTGACAAATTACACCTGGTAAGCAAGTCTGAAATACGTTACCTCAGTGTTTGTAAGATTTATGAGCACGTCTGCATCCACATCTAATTCACCGGGATCCGGCAGACACGGCAGAAAGACCATGACTGTAAAAAAAAAAAAAAGGAGATTTCCTCAACAGTTTTTGTGAAGACGTATGCACTTCCCCTGTCATTCAAAAGAGGTTGTAAAAGTTAACAACCTCTGTGTGTATAACAGAAATGCGGTAAACATACTCTGACATATGGCGGGTTATGCTGATCAATGGGGTTTGTTTGAGGGGCACGCAGGAGGGAATGAGCTTTCAGCATTTTTAACACGTTTTTTCAGGGTTGGAATGTTAGTAATTATATCAAGAAGCAAAAAGTGAATGATTTTATGAGAAACTTGTTACGTCTTAGAATCAGACAAATCCTCCCTGAGCTTTATCCGTTCAGAACATTACTTCTTTACATATTTCTGCACTTTAGAAAGTGAGTGAAGCTAACTCCAAGTCCAAACAGGGTGCAGATATAGCCCCTATGAACTGATTTGGTTATCCGGCTGTCTTGCACTGAGCTCCACGCTGCTGTTGTTCTGCTTGTGTTATCACAGCTCGGCGGACTGGGCTGAATAATTCAATGCTCCCAGCAGCACCTCTCCCTCTCTCGCGCGCGCTCACTCTCTCCTTACACCGACCTAGTTTACATCAGGAGTTTACAGGTCGGCGCAAGGCTGGAGATTTGCAGCCTTGTATAAGCCTCGGTCAGAAAAAGAATAATAATAACCAAAAAAAAACAAAAAAAAACCCTCCTCTGTATCCTCTGTATACAAGATCAGCTTTTGACAGCCTTGGAAATTTCTGTCAGAATATAGTATTAGACGGAATTGAATTTGTCATGTCTGTGTCACACAGGCAGTTTTCTAAATGTTTTTCTTTGTGTGTCTGCCTTTATCACACTTGATCCAACAAACAGCTGCACACATCTAGAAAACCCATTTACCAGGAAAAGGCTTCCATTGTATGTTTGTGTAAATATGTACATAGCTATAATCTCAATGTTTTTGAACCAAAATATGGTTTCATGTTATTTCTACATAACACTATCAGCAGTAGCGGTCCTAGACTACTTGATGCCTAAGGCAAGCTTTACTGGCGGGGGGGGGGGGGGGGGGGGGGGGGGGGGGGGGGGGGGGGGGGGGGGGGGGGGGGGGGGGGGGGGGGGGG
>JAPTGZ010000016.1:23602453-23627495 GCA_029814645.1 Fowleria isostigma | reverse complement strand
TCAGCATGCCAATTGCACGCTCCCTCAAAACTTGTGACATCTGTGGCATTGTGCTGTGTGATACAACTGAACATTTTTAGAGTGGCCTTTTATTGTGGCCATTCTAAGGCACACCTATGCAATAATCATGCTGTCTAATCAGCATCTTGATATGCCACAGCTGTGAAGTGGGATGGATTATCTCAGCAAAGGAGAAGTGCTCACAATCACAGATTTAGACAGATTTGTGAGCAATATTTGAGAGAAATGGTTATTTTGGTTATGTAGAAAATGTTTTAGATCTTTGAGTTCATCTCATAAAAAATGGGAGCAACAACAAAAGTGTTGCATTTATATTTTTGTTCATGTATAAGAGGTCCAACGGGTGCATTTCTATTAGGGCTGCACGATATTGGAAAAAAGCTGACATTGCGATTTTTTAACCCTGCAATACATACATATATATGTGTGTGTGTATAGCAATTTTCTTCTTCATTTTCAGTGAATTTCTTCTTAATTTATCTGAGTTTCTTCTTTTTCAATGATTTTGGTAATTTTCTTCTTTGTTTGTGGTAAATTTCTTCTATGCTTTTTCTGATTTCCTTCTTCGTTTTCTCTGATTTTCTTTGTTTTTAGTAATGTTCTTTTTTGTTTTCTGTGATTTTCTCTTGTTCATTGCTCATTTTTCAATGTTGTTACCAGCAACTGTGTGTCGGTTACCCTTGAAATTAGATGAGAACACGTTGAGTTCATTTGGTTCCTACATTGCAGGACCTACAATGTGACTACTGCGTACACATACATTGTGATGACGATGCTCAAACAATATATCGTGCAGCTCTAATTTCTATAGTGCTTTTCTATCTTACAGGAACACACACTCTTATGGGTTCAGTGTCTTGCCCAAGGACACTTCAACTCCGATAGCGGCTGGGACCATACCACTAAATCTTACGGTTTGTGACAACCTGCTCTACCTCCTGAGCCACATCCGCCATCATCCATCATGAGAATAAGTGATGGAGGTTTGTAAACGGGTTAAAATATTAACCCTAACACACCATCTGCTAAAACACTGTAAACACATTTCTCACACAGTATCAATAAAAATAAGATCTCAGCAATGGAGGCATGGATTTTTCACATCTGATATAAAAGTGGCATTTGTCTCTGTGTGCATGTGTGTGAAAAAGAACATAAGAGGGAGTGATGGTCAAAGAGAAGCAGACTTACATTTGTGCCGGATCAGTACGACTGTTAAACCTCCTAAATCAACCTGCAGTGAGCAGAGCAGAACAAAGCAGCCCCATGCCAGCCTGTAAGATTTCTTATTTCATTTTTAATACCCCCCAGATCTGATCCATCCAGGATTGTGTTGCTGTAATCCCTTGGCTCGATATTCCCCATGTTCAATATGTTAATGTCTCCCACCAAATGGATCATTCGTCAGACAGACTTGGCAGATGGGCCCGCAACCGTTTCAGGAAAGACAGATGTATCAACACCCCTTTTAAAATCTGTGTGCTTTTCAACAGTCGACTCACCATCAATACAACAATAAATGCAAATATTTATGTGCAGAGGCTGAACAGAGGAGGCATTGAAAGCCGGACCGATGAGTTAGGTTCTACGCGGATCATTTTTTTCCAGGCGTATAAAACATCTGCACGGCGGAGGATCAACACCACATTGTCACTACCCAGAAGACCCATCATAAAAGAAGCTTTTGTATGTTTGAATTGCCAGAATCATTTCCCCACATGTTATTTTTCAACCAGATAATGATCTATTTCTCCATTCCACAGTGTCCTACTTAGCCTACTTATCTAGCTTTCAGTAAGTTGGAGAGAAAAACAATCATTTGATGTGGAGGATGCTTCTTAGTTGTGCTAATGCTGCTCTGTCCTTGATTATTATCCTTATTATTTAATAGCTTAAGGCCAATTTGCTTAAAGACTTTTATTGCTTTTCTATATGTGAGACAGTGTTTTGAGCCGAGACACCATCGGATAAACCACGCACATATTAATAATGATGACGACGGTGGAGGAAGGGTTTCGAAAACCACCTGAATAACAAATTGATGTTTTACAAACATTGATTTCAAAGCCAAGCAGACAAAGGCTCTTCTCTATATTCTGATTCACACCTCAGCATCTCAGTATTGAATAACCTGTGAGCTATTGTGATGCTTTTATGTGCAATGCATGATATATTACAGTGCCTTCTGTTGAACCATCTGAGCTTCAGAAGATGGTGTGTCGTTAGACAAACGAACCTCGGCAAAGTCAAAAGAATCAAAGTGTCTAAACAGCAGTGATCCAGCTCACACACAATCATGCACATGAGGGTGGACCACATTCAGAAGGGTTTTATTACATGTATGTAGACATCTTTCACCATATCCTGCTTTTGATATTACACAAAAGAGATAAATATTACAAGAGTACACCTCCTGGAAACAGGTGAATGAGAAACTTCCTGCTTCAGTATTTTTTTTTTTTGTAGGTCTGGACTTGAAATATGTTCCCAATATGATCCCTCTTGGTCTGAAGTCTTCAACATTTTCTCCTTGAACTGATAATTTAAAGGGATTGTATTTAGCTAAACCCACTTATATTAGTCTTTGATTCATTTATTTGTGTATTTGGACCCTAATAGTTCATAAAGTTTGAATGTGAATCCTCCAGGTGCTGCAGAGCTATCCATATATTCATTTTAGCAAAAAATAACAAGTGGATTTTTACAACCATCGTAATTTCCTCTTAATTTGTTACGTCTACAACTAGTTACACCATGATATTTGCACATATAAGGTCAAGACTTCTGAAAAAATTTTCTCAGAGTACAACATAATTGTTTTTCAGCAGCAGTGGCTAGAGTCCATACTGAAAATATGTCCAAACTGAGCCAGTTACCTAAAATATTCAATTGTTGGTTGTATTAAAGGGATCCCTGACTATGGAGACAAATAGGATTTAAACTCCACTACAAAAAAATTAGCTAAAAATTAATAAATGTGTGTTGTTTATAAAGATCCTCACTGTTTACAACATAATGTGAACACCCATTATTTTGTGTGCACATCGCATCCTGGGAAGATAAACATCACATGGCTGAATTACAGTAAACACGAAGTCAACGTTCAACTGCACAACTTCTTTTACGGAAAAAAACGATCACAAAAGGCCTCAGTGTGTGATTTTTGATGGTAACATCCAGTCTAAAGAAAACCGATGGAAATATCCACAGCAAGAAAAGAAGGAATTAGTGGGAAAATACATGTGGAAGAGTGCAACCAGGACCAAGACTAGGCTGTGATCCAGTCATCGTCAAAGTCCACGGCTGTTAAACACTCGTTGGGGCTTCGGATTATCAATGACGGCTCAAGCCAGATGTAGTGACCAACATTTTCACTCACAGGGAGCATAAACAACCACGAGAGGAAATGGCAAGTACAGGTGACATTAGATGAATGTGCACGAGTATTAGAGATGGATGTGGACATTGACAATGATGAATATTCACTAGACACAGATGAGGAAACGGATAGTACACCTGAGATGACTACTACAGTTTAGTTTAGTGTTGAACTAATATGAATCAACGTAAACACAGGTGAACATGTCTGATGCAGTACAGTGGGATGCTAATGCTAACGCTAATGTACCCGTTCAGTTACATGTGACCATAACTACTGAGGTAATACATGCAGTTGGACAGGAACAATACTGTCATAAAATGCTGTAATATGTGTTTAGAAATGATAAGAGGACAGGCTACTGATGTGTAACTTGTAGGAGAATAAATACCTTGGACATCAGCTGACATAAATTTGAGCTCTTAACAACAAACAGTGCACCAGGTCCAACATAAACACCGTCCGTTTTGTTCCACTCTCACCACCTCACGTCTTCCATCGTCTTCATTTTCTTCTAAATATTAGTTTATGTTTTCTTCCTTTTCGTTTTGTATCTGTGTACGATCCGGTTCAAAGTGAAAAGGCTGAACAGATGACTTACTTCCGCTGTGGGCTTGTTATCAGCGTGTTTAGTACAACCTCCATTTGTCAGTGCCCAGAACGTAAACAGTAATGGCTGCATACAGAGGAAATTCTTTTTAATCAAAATATATAAAAACAAAAACCTTAGGAATTTTTTTTTGGACACAATGTTAATAATTATGACTGAATAAATGTTTAAGAACAACATGCCTTATTAGTTGGGAATCTTTTTTAAAAGTGACATATATAAGAATAATGAGCCAAATAATCATAAAATGTCCCTAATACGTCACCAGACATGAAGAAGTTATGTTCATGTTCACGATCTACTGATATCACTGCCAGTAGTAGTCCAGCCAGAATAATATAAAATAAAATAAAATAAAATAAAACTTAGTTATGTTGGTCCCTAGGTCTACTAATGCATGTTCATAGAAAATACCTTTGACTTAAATAGCAACCATACATGTATGACTCACAAAATGCGCTTCTGGAGGAATGGTCCAAAATTCCCATAAACACACTTGGAAACCTTGTGGAAACCCTTCCCAGAAGAGTTGAAGCTGTTATATCTGCAAAGGGTGGATCCACATCATATTAAAACTATGACTTAAGAATGGGATGGGCCTCAAGTTCATATGTGAATCAAGGCAGGTAAGGGAACACTTAGGGCAATGTGTTTGTGTATTTTTTTTATACGTACTTCTCGGATTTTTTTTTTTTTTTTTTTGTTGCCACTTATGGTTAAGGAACCAAATGTAATTTCATTAACCTTGATTTTCTACAGAGCAGTAACTTTTTAAAAAAATTTTTTTTTCCCAAAAGTAATAAAGTCTTGTCGTCCAACACACTACAGCTGAATGTTGTATGTCCTATAAAGGGTTAAAATATATTGATTGACTAATTGCTTTATTAATTTCCAAATGAGGAAATTAAAATGCCATGAACCCACAACATTCATCACATAGTACAAAAAAACCCAACACTGTTATTACAGACTCTGCTATAGACCACTATACATCAGTGCAACAGCCCAATACCAATTCCCAAAAAAATTCTCATTACAAAACCATGGAATCGCAGAAACAATTTCACATAAAATAGTAATTTCAAAATAAAATACTCATTATAACACTGCACAACAGGAATAATTTCAAATAAAATAGCAGTTCAAATAAATAGCCATTTCAGATAAAATTCTCAATATAAAAACCATACAACCACGGAAACAATGTCAAATAAAATTCTCATTATAAAACTGCACAACAGCAGGAATAAAAGAGTTCCTGAGACGCTCAGTGGAACACTGGGGCATCACCATCCACTCACTGAAGGAGCTATTAAGTTCGTTAAGGATGCTAAGGAGTGGATGGTCCTTTAAAGACAGAACACTTTGAATTTTGGTCCAGGCTCAGACTAACCACTGAACCTGCCTTTTTTAATCAGTTTATTTATTCTGTTCCTGTTCTCCACAGTGATGTTCCCACCTCAACACAGTACAGCATAAAATAACATAATATTTGAATATTTGTACAGATTTCTAAAGGAAACTACAGAGTCCTTTTGCTGCACCCACACCCAAGACTCATAAAATATATATTTTCACAACTTCTGAAACATCTGCATAGTTTGTTCAGAGACTATGGGATGGATTTGCAGGTTGTTATTACCTACAGCAGTTGGTAAATATGACATTTTATCAACCTTTAATTCCCTTACCTGAAAACAAACATAAGCGACAGGATTAGGAAACAGTTTACACACCGTCTACATCAATTTCCTTTGTTTCAGCAGGTACGCGAAAGTATATGATTCCCATAAAGCCAGATGTTGTTTACTAAGAGCGGAGGAGCGTCATATGCCTGCTGGCAAACAAAGATGGCCTCCATAACTGACTTTGAAAGTTGACAGTAATATTGAACGAGCTGAGCATCAAAGCTGATTGCCTCATGCGTTTCTATCCCGGGTATCGGCCCAATTGATGATGAGGTTCTGTTTATGCAGCGGAAGTTCAGACTTCATAGCTCTTCTTTTGTTTACAGTTAGAAGGACACATAAAGGAGAATATATTAGAATGTATTTATACTTGTAGAAAACACTTTTGACCCGCAGATATTTCAGGATGGGATATCATATCCTCTTCCTGGTGGATGTTTGTAGGATAAAAATGAAAGCTGAGCGGAGTGTTTCTGTCCGACAACAAGCATCTCTCAGAAAACAGGCTTTCATGTGCTTGTGCTGACGGGCTTTTGATGTAAGTAGTAAAGTCTGAGATTAGGCTCCGAGGATATCAGGTTGGCCTTTAGAGAATGAGGGAGGAGGAGTGACACGTGGAGACAAACACAAGACAAAAGGTGGAACAGAACCAACTGTTTATCCACATAATGTGTATTTCAGCAACCATATTAAAAGATATATTCCTGAAAGATCTGTAGACACATGCATGTGCAGTTTGTAAACATTAATCCTAACAACTTTGCTGCCACAGAAGGAACAGAGTCAGTTCTGAGTCAGACATACTCTGTTGTACACGTCTTACGGCTCTCATTAGTATCAGTAGGAGATGATGGCTTTTATTCCCTGTGTATTTGATGAAGATAATTTTAGTCTCTGGAGGGAGCATCTCAAAAATTGAATTCACAGACACGCAAGTTGAATCGTGTCCTCTTTAACTTCACATGTGTTGACGTTTACAGTCAGGACAAGGAGATCCACCGTCCCCACAGACAGAAGATACTTTAAAAACCCCTGATATCCACCCATCCCCAAGAAGAACTGGACTGTGCAATAATTACTCTATTTTGTTTGATTTTAAGCTCTTATTTTTATTGCTGTGCATCTTTTTTTTTTCTATTTTATATTTATACCTGTAGATACTTATCTTGTTGTGATTGTGGTTTTCATATTGAACTGCTGAAAATATTTTGAATATACAATTGTACAGAGCAACACGGTGGTGCAGTGAGCACTTGTGCCTCACAGCAAGAAGATCCTGGGTTCGATTCCAACACCAGTTAATGGGTGGGACCTTTCTGTGTGGTGTTTGCATGTTCTCTCTGTGTCTGCATGGGTTCCTCTCACCATCCAAAGACATGCACTAATAGGTTAATTGATTAATCTAAATTGTCCATAGGCATGAATGTGAGAGTGGTTGTTTGTCTCTATATGTCAGCCCTGCAATGAACTGGCGACTCGTCCAGGGCGTACCCTGCCTTCACCACTAAGTAGCTGGGATAGCCTCCAAGCAACCCCCCACAACCCGAGTGAGGATACAGTGGGTTCGGAAAACGAATGAATGATGCACAGAGCTGAGAAATATTACTTACATAAGGTGGATTATATATATCACACAGGCTACATGGAATTGACTGTATTTCAAACTGAAAAAGGTAGCTGTGTTTCCATTGAACAGATACAGATTGATGGAAACATCAATAAGTGCTTTTTACTCTTTTGAAGATACGCTGCAGATACTGGGAGATATTTTTTTATCGGTGAATTTGTTGTGGTAGGAGCTAGTTGTTGCCATTAGCTATTCCTTTTCTTAAGACATTGGTAGCTAACATTGCAAACTGTAGCTGATGTAGAGGAGCAGAACAGAGGGAGCTAAAAACTTCAGAGAAAACTAACTGAAGTCATCTCACAACATTCATTCATTCATTCATTCATTTTCTGAACCCACTTTATCCTCACTAGGGTCAGAGCAATACTACCTGGCATGAAAGGAGAATTAAAATCAGTGACTTTCAGTCTGTACAACTTCTTCTGTTTGTTACAGTCAGTAATATACCAAATGACCACCTACTGATGACACCACAGAATCTCATCTATTCATTCAAAACACGATGGAAACACATCTAATTGGCATTTTCTTTTCACTTCAATTTTTCGCTTAACAATTACATGGAAACATAGTTAATTTCACCGCAAGGTCCATTAGGCAGCTGTCCTGTTGCTATGAAATGGAGCTTGTGGTGAAATTGTGGTGGTTTGTTATGTGAGCAAATGCTTTAAAAAAATAAGTCTTCCTCTTTTTTTACTCTGATGATAATGAAAAACCTGTCATGATAACACCACCCAGTTTCATGTAATTAAACAGATATGTCCGCGGTTTCCTTCTGGCTCAGATATTCAGTGTATAGCATATAGCACAATGCATTTCTCCTTAATGAGAATCCTTTTCATCCGCCAAGTACGTAAACATGTATAATGAATTCTTTACTGGTAGTTATGGTCTCTGTAGTAATTTCTAAATACAAGATAAAATAAAGAAAATAAACTAAGGAAAGTAAAATAAGAAAAAAGAAACTACATACATATAACATCAACTCACATTAACTAGAATTATAGAGTAATGGGCACGGTTGAGTGGTTATATAGGGTAAAAAATAGTTCAGATGTTAATGAGTGGGCCTACATTTACCTGGCATATAAGTGTAATACATGGATGGAAAGAGTATTTCTAGTACTTTGAGGCCATGCAAAGACATTTGTCAGTTTCAGCCATTTTCACCAAAATCTTTATGGAAAAACATTGCTGTTACGTAGGGCAAAAGAAAAACTACATAAAAAATTTGTGCATTTTTTAGTATATCAAAAGTTGCTGTTTTCACTTGAAGTTGCCAAAATTAACATCACCATAGTGTCAGATATATTGGTGACTGCAACTCCAGAAATTTTGGTGAAAAAAAAAAATGGGTCTAGGATTGGGAGATATCAATATGAAGGGAAGTCTGGTTACGTAGGGTAAAGTGATTTTAGTTACATAGGGAAATTCTCAAGTAGTCAAGGCTAGTAATCAAAATTATCTGTCAAGCATAAATTATTTGTTATTATTTCAATATCATGCTTGGAGTAAATAAGTATAAATAATGTTTAAACTTATAATTATTAACATTTAAAAACCTTTTTCTTGTATTGTCATTCTGCTACCATCTCTTATGTTAACAGGTCGGTTTTGACCCAAGTTATAAATCAGCTGTAAAATACAGTAAAAACAATTATCTATCATCCAATTTGTTTCTCATCTCTTGGTTACCTTGTTATTCTTAGTTATCTGTGAAAATATTGGTTTTAATGGTAAATGGTCAGTACTTATATAACGCTTTTCCACACATTAATGGTACCCAAAGCACTATACAATACAAGCATCAGATTCACCCATTCATACACCAGTGAGCGGCTGCTGCCATTCAAGGCACTACCAGATCTCACTGGGAGCAATTTAGGGTTCAGTGTCTTGCCCAAGGACATTTCGACATATGGACAGTTGGAGGCAGGATTCAAACTGCCAAGCCTTTGATCATTGCATGACCCACTCTACCTACCGCGCCTCAGCCGACCTTTTAATACTTTTCATGTGGGCCTCTGGGCCTTTTTTTTTTGTCAGTATACCCCTGGATGTGCACTCTGACAGTCACCACTTCTAGACTGAATTGACCTTACATGTCTGGACATGCCCGTCTGTGCTTGTTTTGTTTTTGTGCTGGTATACTGGATAACAAGGCTAAATGAGAATCCACTAAAACTCACATGATTATTAGAGGAGCTGGTGTCAGTGTGTTGGCTGACAATGACCTTATGATTTCAGTTTTCTTACTTTTATATCCACCAATCACAGTAGTTATTAATCAGTTTGGAGTGAGACACTGATAACAATATTAAAAAATAAGCAATGAACAAGAGAAAATTACTGAAAACAAAGATTTGGTGTCAAAAGAAAAGCAACGTCAGTTTCCTGGAAATACTTCGGCTACAAGAAGAATGATACTTAACCTTGTGTTCTGTGTCGACAGTGCCTCACGCCTGTAGCCACATTGACAGGCAACACAATTAATTTGTTTGACCATTTACATTGGCATCAAAAAGCTATTATCTCCTGAATATTTTTTTATATTGCAATTTATATCGCAAGTTAAAAAAAAATAGCAATGTCAGTTTTTTTTCCAATATTGTGCAGCCCTAGTCAAAACCGACCCTAACAGCACAAAGGTAGTAATGTCAAACAGAGCATTTTATAATTTAGTAAAAGAAAATTTTCTTTATTATGTTGTTGAAATAGCGGTTCCTGGCAAAGTCAAAAAGCCTTGGTGCAGTAATCAAATTTTACGTGATTCTTTTATGCATTTAAAATGGGTCGGTGCTGACCCGAACACAAGAAGGATAAACCAATACTCTCTTGGGCAAGCAAAGTATGAGACAGAAATGTAATTGTGGATGCTAAATTTAGGCTTTAAAACATTGAAAATAAATCACCTCTCATTTGTTTGGCATCTTTGTCATTTAGAGTAGTGATGGGAATTTCAGCTCTTCTCAGTGATTAGTTCACCTAGATGAGTCGGCTCTTTTGGCTCTCAAACTTCTCTCGTTTTTACCAGTTTTCCACTTTGTAATTCAGTTTAATTTTGTAGCAGGAACATTTGGCATGGAGGGAATGGGGGAAGCAGGCATGCTAGCTTGCCGTTTTTTTTATCAATCTGAACTGCTGGGTGTACAACTCTCATGTACCTATGAAGGTTATTTGTGGACCCTTCTTGAAATGACAGATTACTTTTACAAATTCTTCATTCTGCTTTTGTATTACCAACATTGTTAAAATGTATCCAGACATTGCATCATGTCATTTTTGTGTTGGATCCTCTCACCTTTTTGCTCCTCTAGAATGTTTACTTTGCACACACCGCTTTGAGTGAACCACAGCACATAGCCCTGCCTTTATGATATGAGCCTTGTTTATCCTCACAGGATTGGTTGTAGAGCACGCATGTGACACGCATGGATCAGACCACTCATTTTGCAGATACCGTGATATCATTCTGTCATTCAAAAGTAAATGAACGTCTCGCTAATGGGAGCCGGTACACATTGTTCACTTAGAAAAGCCGGCTCTATGTACCGGCTCATTCACGAAAGACGCATCACTAATTTAGAAACAGTAAAGTTGGTTTTAGGAGTCCAAAATAGTTATGTATCAGATACAAATGACAAAATAAGTATCTCAATGTTTCTTTTTGACCCAACATGTTCACTAGTCTCCTGACTGTGTCCTTATCGTTCATTTTTGGTGCAATTGTGGACAATAAGAAAATATTTATTAACTTTCCTTTCTCTTCTGAGCTACATGCAGAAGACTGCTAAAATCTTGAACTAGGGGTCGAAACAGACGTCCAATGAACATGTAGTATTTTATTTGATTATGAAGATGTACAATGAAATAATTGAATATAAATGCCAATATAGGAAGCCAAGTCCTGGGCCAGCCAGCAGCAGGCTTTGACCAATCAACCTTAAAAGCATCACCACAAGTATTTGTGAGTGATTTGGCTTTTTTTTTGTTTTTGGAGATCCAGCATTATAATATTTCCATCAGACTTTAAGGTACATCAGCCCCAACACTGAAAAAACAACATACGACTAAACTTTTAAATCAATCTTTAATGGAATTTCTTACGTTCATGTCTTATTTTTTTTTTTTTGGTCCCCAGCACTAATTTGAGTTATTTGAGTAGGACCTCATTACTACAGGATCAACAGGAATGCTTTTACATTGTCCAGCTGCTGCTTCAGGTCCATCCATCTTTCCCAAAGAGAGCGGGGGATAAAACATCTTTCAAAGTTTGAATTTTTATTTCCCCCGTCTTGGCATCTCTATTAGTGACAGAAACACGATTGGGGGGAGCAGTCGTCTGGCTCTCTGACTGGAGAACACCCATATGCTGCTGTCATGTTCTCCACTAATTAGGATTAATGGCAGCCATGACACTGCCTTACTTCTTAGTCTCACACAGACACTCTTAGGATCCCACTTAACTTTGAGCTGCCTAGTAAGAACCCCACAAAAAAAAAAAAGATAAAGCTTGTGGGGAGATCGAAGTGATGTGGAGGTTTCTAGACATCTTTCTTTCAAGACTGGCCAACCCTTTGTGGTTTTTCAGAGCTGCCAGTGTTTGATGTTTCTTCAAGGTTTCCTGACACCAGTACAAAGGGGTTACTGAACCCAAGTTTTTTTTTTTTTTTATTCTACTTTTTAATCATACATTTCCTCAGAAATCAATTGAAGTCCAGCGACTTGATAACAGCTGACATCTAGTGTTGTGCGCAATAAACTTGGCTTGTACGGAGGAACTTTCTAACGCTTTAATAATTAATCTTGTGGTGATACTAAGCTGCATATTTACTGCGTTCTCTCAAGGATGAATTAGACAGCACAAGTTAATACAAATAAACTGTAAGGGAAAACGAGAAGAAGAAAATAGGCAGTATTAATCAGGGGTGTGACGGTGCACTCATTTGTATCGCACCGGTTTGGTACAGGGCCTTCGGTTCAATACGGACGTGTACCGAACGAATACATGTAGCTTATTTGATAAACACAAACATGCGGTGAACAGGGTGACCATGCAGGGTTTGCAGTGGCGAATTCTCAGTGCGAGGCAAAGAAACTGGTTGGACGTTCGAAGCATGTTAACTTTCATTTTCAGTTTTCTGTTTGTTCTACCTTTGTGGCACAAGAGTCCATGGGTTCATTTATAGCAAAAAGTTTTTTATTTTTTAACTCAAGTTGGCAAAATCCAGTGGACTTGTTCTTCTCCTCCCTCACCGTGTCTCTGTTATGGCATGTGCTAACATTTACAACATATTCACCTCAGTGAATAATATGAGGCATTCTAGAACACTCAATAAATTACAGTGTTTGCCATAAACAAACACTGAACATTCAAAAACACATACCATGTGGGGTGTTATGTGGTTAATGTACAAATGACTGAATAATGTTTTGTAGAAATGTCCTGTGTCTCACAGGTAGTTATGAAGTGTACCCCCCATAACCCCCCCTTCATTGGTCTCCTTCTGAAATAAACTTGGCTTGTATGGGGGAACTTTCCAACTCCTTAATAATTAATCTTGTGGTGATACTAAGCTGCATATTTGCTGTGTTCTCTCAAGGACGAATTAGAAAGCACAAGTTAATACAAATGAACTGTAAGAGAAAACGAGAAGAAGAAAATAAGCAGTTTTAATTGCTCTAAGACCCTTAGATTTCATTAGCTTTATCCTTGAAGCTAAAACTAAACGCTAATACCTGGAGTTCATGCGGGTGAGACATTCCATAAGAGTATCTCGCAACAAGGCCTTTGTGTTTGCAGCTCTATCTCATGAAATGCATGCTTGAGTAACATACCCTGTGAAATTAATTAAAGGAAACTCAAGGTTTTCAGAGTTTCAAATCTGACATCCTCTCAGTGTCTTCTCAGTTTATTTTTCATGAGACACTTCTGCAATACCTTGGGTAAATTTCACTTCTATGTGTGTGTGTGTGTGTGTGTGTGTGTGTTTTTCCTTATTGCCTTATTGAGTTGTTAAAGTTGATATGTGTGCAAATACCTGCTACTCAAGAGGAGATGTTGAAACATCTATTTGTAGTCAGCTCACAAATACAGTACATGTCTAGTCTTCACGTTTTCTTATGGGATCCACTGACTGGACTCAAACAGTATCTGCCAGACCCGCCTTTGTTCACCATTCTGTCACCTCATTCTTAACCGCAACGGAGTTGTATTTTATTTTACCGAGACCTGCTGCCTGCTGCTGGAAACAAATACAGTGTGTGAGAGATGAGAATGAAATACAACAGTGAAGTTGTTGGCCAAATCTCCCAAACAATGAGCTGAATCATGCTCTGAGGTAGGACTTTAAGAGTGTCTCTGTGGGATGGTAACGGTGCATTATGTAAAAAAGGCATTATGTAATACCTTGACAAATTGTGATGAAATTTCACTGAATTATGTAAGACCTATGACTCTCTAACGTAACAGACCTTCAACATGACTGCCTGACATTCTGTTTTCAGAACATTGTTCCTACATCCACTATTCGTAATTTATGTTACTTGTTATTGGGAATATTGGATTTTTATTGCTTTTCATTTCTAGCAGGGATATCAAACTCATTTTTAATTATGGGCTACATTTAGCCCAATTTGAGCTCAAGCAGGCTGAACCAGTAAAATAAGTAAAACATGATAAGTTATAAATAATGACAACTTGGTGCACGGTGTTCATACCAGTTCGTACCGGCATTTATGACTGAGCCATTAATTAAAAACCAACTGCATCAACTAAAAGTGGAATATAAAACACCATCAAGTAATTTCAGCATAATTTTAGTGTATGGAGCTGTGCTTGATAACAGCAATTTTGAAGCAGAACTATGTAAATATTAACTACAACCACTGAGATAGTTAACAGGCTAGTTGACCATATAAATAAAAAACATTTTAACATTTACAGTCATCTTGGTTACCCACATCAATGATAACATATATAGGTATATATGTTTCGTATTTTAATAACTTTTTCCATTAAAATCATTGTGCCAATTCCTGAATCTTTCAAGTAATATAATTAGTAATAAAATTGTGCTCCTGCACAATGATAACAGTATACAACATCTGCTACTGTAACCTACTATTTGGCAATATTGGAAATATCGTATACACATGACAAAGCAGTTTTATCACACTGGTGTTACATAGTGCACTTTGTTATTATTTTATTTTCATAATTTTGTACTGTGTGTGATATATTTAAAAATTTAGGTGAATTTCTTACATGGCATCAAAACTGCTTATTGAAAATTCTGATTATTACACAGCAAGTGTTATTGCATAATGAAGTTAAAATTGCAACAAATGCATTGTTTTTGTATGATGTATTGATAGAAGCAAATGACATTTCCCATACAGACACTGGACCCCATTCTTGAGAAAAAATATTGATTATTGCAGGTTTAACAATGGGACATTCAAAGATATATGGAATAAAACGGTGTCCAGTTCCACAGCTCATAGTGATAAAGACACATTACCTTACAGCAATTCAATGTCTTAGCCTGAGACTGATGTTGGTTGTATGGATTTAAATGGATGTGAGAGAAGGACGATCAGCCAGCGGCAAGAGAACAATCTGTGATGTAGTTACCACATGACAAGAACAAAGTCGATGGACACCCTGATTAATTGTTATAAATGCCCGTTCAGGCAGCGACAGTCCAAGTTAGTTAATCTTCACGAAGAGAGGGATGGAGAGCCAGCAATAAAATTATGCACACCGGTGGTTTCAATTCAAGGGAATGTTTCCTTTACATTTCCATTTTTATTGCTGTCCATTCCGGGTCATTTCATGCGCAAAGCAACATCAAGCCTAAACTAATTTGTTGGCAACTGTTTCACATTCTAAACATTTCCATTAGCAACTGAAGCCTTCCACATAATGAAATATTGTTCAAACCAAATCTATTTCCAGACTCTCTTATTCAATTTTACAACCTTCAAATCTGAATTTTCACAAGTATTGCTGAAATATAACACTCTGCATCTAAACGTGACACCAACGATTGTTTTATTTTATGGAAACTTCAGTCAGAAAAATATGTCAGGATGGAAAATATAGACAAAAATAGGTCATGGTCATGCAGTACAAATAAGGTAAGTCCCAAAAAGTCCTAATGAAATGTATTAAGATTCATCTGTACTCTGTCCTCTTTACTGGAAATATATATCCCCCCAAGAAAGCTACAGGCTGGATTGTGAACTGATGAATAACTATAAATATTTAAGCAGTGAGACTGACTATTTCTTTAAATGAGAAATAGATGGCATGGCCTCAGCGAGTCACTTCTTCTAAAAGACACAGAGATAAGTCTCTCTGCTCTCAGTTCAAACACTGAAAGCTTGTGTCCTTCCCTCTGGCTAAGGTGAAGTGAGAAATCAGGATCGGAGGAAGGGGATGGGATGGGTGAGTCTGGAAGGGTTAGTCCTGGTGTTGTATTGCACAGTAAATATCCTGCAGGTTATTCATGTTTGATCAGTGTATCCATTATATGCTGCGATCACTGACACTGATGTGTCATGTGTCCAAAAGCGAGCTAAGAAAGAGTTCAGTACTCTGAATGTAAGTTTGGACAAAGAATAAGAGGTGATACACACATGCACCCAAATACAAGTTTTCACCTTCTAAAACAAAACATTTAGGGTGGAATGGTACAGAAAAATTTTGGTTTGGTACGTTGTAGGATTTAGATGGTACTCTTAATTAGCTGGATGCTGTAGTGCTCAAGTGGAATAAAATGAATGCTGGTAGCCATCAGAAGTAGAAAAAACACTTACATTTATTCACCACGCACCATGAGAGCAAACAGTGTCCCCTCCACAGACAACAGGGAAAAACCAACAACTAATGCACATGATTTCAGATATTTTGCTAAACCCTCTTGTCTTAGCCGTTTGGTACATTTATTTCTGTATTTGTGGACCCTAATAGTTCCTAAAGTTTGAGTTTAAACCCTCCAGGTGCTGTAGTTCTATCTTTATATTCATTTTGGCAGAAATTGAGTAGATTTCTACAACCTGTTTTAATTTGTTTTTAGTTTGTTTCAATTTATCAGTAATTACGTAGCTACATTTGCACAAAGAAGGTCAAGAGTTTTGTTGAAGTCTCTTTGAGTATGATATCAGCCGCAGCGGTTGTAGTCCATATGGCTAATTCCCAGTTCAGTTTTAAACACTTCTAAAGTGTGTTTACACCAAATTTTTCTACAAACCAATCTAGGAAAGACATGTCTAGACTTTGAATACCTTAACTGGCTGGTCTGATCATGATTTCAGTAACTTTGAAGAGATTTACATGTGTTTTTACTGCTGCCAGTAGATGCTACGCTAGCTCGTTCGGTAATTTTGAGCTCGGTTTTCAACACATCTTAAGCATATTTACACCAAATGTTTCTACACACCCATCTAGGAAAAACATGTCTAGACCTTTAACACCAAAACTGGTTGGTTTGATTATAATTTCAGTGCATTTGTCGGGTTTCCCAGGTTTACTATGTGGACTGTAGAATGACCATGGTAAAGTTAGTATCAGAAGTGGTGGTTCTTGTTGGTTCTTCCTCTCTGTCCTCCTCCAGGTCAAACTCTAACTCAGACCTATGAGGGTGAAGGCTACAGTTTGTCATTGTTGCCATTATTGATTATAAATAATAATTTTTTATTATCACTAGACCAGTGTACTGTATCCTGAAAACTACAAAGATGGCTGAACAGCACAGTCAACATGTTGAAGGGGGCAGGGTGTGAAATGGGTCATTGTAGCTAAAGGGCCAGTGCTCAAAACCACCTGTTTCATTTCATTAGTCACAAATGGACTTGAAGATGGACCTGTGGAGTTGAATTAATGAAGAGTTCAGACCCAAATATAGCATTTACAGTTTATGTAGAGTTTATGTAGTTTATGTAAAATGCAAAATTCCATAAAAAAAAAAAAAAAAGCCAAATATCACTCCTTTAAATAGTCCTTGGCTAAGCCCACTAACTCCCAACAAGTGAGTTCATTAAATTTTCAGCTTAGGCTTCCAATAAATATTTACATAATTAACACTTATTTACAAAAATAGATCTATAGTTTCACATTAGTATTTCATATGATGTTTTATTTAAAAAATGTACTTTTTATGATAAATAATTAATCAATTCATTCCCCTGCTAAGCCTCCCCTCCCTCTGGGCCTCATGGTCTGGTCTGATTAGGCAGATCATCTACACCTGGCCTGCACTCTCATGGCCCCGCCTCCGTGTCAGGCCCCGCCTTCATGTCAGGCCCCACCTCCATGTCAGGCCCCACCTCCATGTCAGGCCCCACCTCCATGTCAGTGCCCCAACCATTGACCTCAAAGAAAAACATAGTAATGAACAAAGGAAATAAAACAGTCAATGAAGTTATGTGATAAATAACTAAATGGGTACCAATCTTTAGCAGTTAACACAAAAAGTAACAACAGATAGCTTTGATTAATTAATGAAAGAGTGTTAAGGAAAAGAAAATACTAAATGATTATACTAAATAAGTGTGAGGTGGAGGGTATACACCTGATTAGTGAGGAGGGGTCACTACAGCTCCCTCATATACGTTTTCAGTATGGGGGTCTTTCGTTTGATACACTTTACTTTAATGAACATCTAGATCAGGGGTGCCAAACATGTGACTCGAGGGCCAAAACCGACCTGCCAAAGGGTCCAGTGTGGCCCGCGGGATAAATTTATGAAATGCAAAAATGATAAACTCATTTTAGTCCAGGAGCCAGATCTAGACTTATGTGATCTCAAGTAAATTAATAACATAATAATTTATAAATAATGAAAAGTACAAATTTTCTTTTTGGTCTAATGTGAAAAAATTACATTACACTATGAAAACGTACATTTATAGACTATCCTTTAACAGTAAAATGTAAAAAACTTGAAATGTCTAAAGAAAATTATGTACAATTTTAACAATAATTTATCTGTCACCAAATGTTTGTGTAACATTGTGTGTAATATACATGTATAAATGATAAGTTGAAGCATAATAGTGTTAAAATTGCACTTATTTTATTACAAAATTTAGTTTTTTTCAGGTTATTTACATCTTTTTTGTGAAAGGATTGTTGGTAAATGTTAACATTTGTTTTAATGCACTAAAACAGAGACTAAAAGTTGTCATTTACAGGGTATAATGCTATTATTTTACTATTCTGGCCCACTTGACATCAAATTGGGCTGAAAGTGGCCCATGAACTAAAATGAGTTTGACACCCCCAATCTAGATGATCAGTGATTTAAATGTAGAAAAATACCAGATTTTGACTGAAAAAGAAGATACAAAGAAGAACAGAAGATAATATCATAATAAATGGGGATTAATCACTTAATTAAGGTTAAATTGAGAGAGACATTTATTTAGGAGCTGCCATAGAAGTAGCACTGGGCCTTTATGGGTTAAACACCATTATGTTAGATTAAAGTGGAATGCTTTTGTTTCTGATAAAATAACCCTCAACTTAACTGTGAGGTTTATGAACATTTACATAATTAGTGATTAAATGTAGGAAAATACACAATTATCACTAGAAAAAAGTGCAATACACAGAAGATAATATTACAAAAATGGAAAGATTAAAGAGAAAAAAGTATTTGGGAACTGCCACTTAAATAGTACTGAGTCTTTATGGGGTAATTACTGTTAATACTTTAAGTTATATATTATTAAGAGAGTGGTCTCTGTGAATGATTGGGTTTGTGCCGTCCATATGCATGGGATTTGATTGACAGCTCAGTCATTTTGTCTCCTCTTCCCTATTCTCTTCAACTTGTTTCTGAGAAAATAATGCGAGAGACTCTCGAAGACCACCACACATCCATCTCTACTGGTGGCAAACCAGTGTGCCACCTCTGGTTTGTACATGATATTAATCTCATGTGAAGCAGTAATGGCAAACTGTAAAATCTCATAGACAACATCATGGACAGATCCAACACATATATGGGTGTGTGGGGCTGAAGTATGGGATTGCATCACTTGGGAACAGGCATTGTGAGTTATGATACTCTAGAGGCGTGGCTTTGGAGGAAATAATCTGAAGACAGGGGTTTGGAGTTTTGAATAGTGTATTTTCAAAATGGCGCTTGCTCAAACAGTTTTTTCAGGATCTCCTATGTTACCTTTAAAGTAGAGCTGCACAATATATCGTTTGAGCATCGTCGTCGCAATGTACATGTGTTCAATAGTCACACCACAGGTCCTGCAATGTAGGAGGAAAATGAACTCAATGTGTTCTTATCTAAGTTAAGGGTACCTGACACACACTGAGTGCATCAATCCACCAATCCCAGTCGTTCTTAATTAGTTTGCCGAAGTCTTGGTACCAAAAAGAAACGCAACATCAGTTATCTGGAACTTTTTCTGCTATTTCAGAATGATACTGTTTTGACAGTGCCTCTCACTTGTTGCTACAACAAGAGGTAACACAACTAATTTGTTTGAGTATTTACGTCAGTACCACATAGCTATTATATCCTCCTGAGTATTTTTTCATATTGCAATATGTATTGTTGTTGTTGTCCATTTCGGCTGCTCCCTTTTGGGGTCGCCATAGTGAATCACCAGTGATTTGCATGATGATTTCGCACGTTTTTGTTTTTTTTTCTTTTTAAACTCAGGATGCCCTTCCTGACCGGGCTTGAGACCGGCTGGGAATCAAACCCGATATCGCAATATGTATTGCAGGGTTAAAAAAAAATTGCAATGTCAGTTTTTTCCAATATTGTGCAGCCCTACTTTCCAACCCAACCAAACTTTATTTGTAAAGCACTTTAAAACAACCACACTGGACCAAAGTGCTGAAGTACTAAAGTACTTTAACCCATAAAGACCCAGCACTACTTTTGTATCAGTTCGCAAATAAAGTTTTCTCTATATTTAACCATTTTTAACCATAAAGACCCAAATATCCACCATCTATCAAAACCATCTACTGATTTAAACTGTTTAATTCCTGTTGACCACTAATACATGTAAATAATTGGTGTAAAGTGTAGTTTGTCGTCTTTTCACGGTCATCAAATATGGCCCATTTGGATGTTCAGAGGCTCTATAGTTACCGTGGAAACACCATCATCTTCTACAACACTGATTCACCAGTAAAACCCATGGAGTTGGATCAATGACAGTGGATGGACACTGGGTTTATGTTCAGTTAATAATAGATTTTGCAGAAAAAAAAATCAAATTTTTTTCAGTTTCCTATGTTTTTGATATAATAATCCTCAATTTTACAAAAATTTTTACAGAAAAAAACAAAAAAATACAGACAATGATATTACAATAAATGGTAATAAGCCACTTAAGGATGGTTACATATTAAGACAAAAATAATTTGGGAAGTGCCACAAATGTCACCTTAGGGGTTAACTAGTGTTAGCTTGTAATGTGGTTAGTGTTTTCACTACATTAGCATTAGTATGTTCTTGGTGAGTTTTAGCATCTTTCAAAACACTAAGATGTCAACAGCTAAATGCTGGAGTGGAGGTTTCAGAAGTACAGGTGGTAAACAACACAGTACCTATGCCCGCTTATTTACCCAGTCTATGGTAAAGCACATTAAAGTTGGTGTGCATCTATGTCGCACACACATTCACACTGGATCCTTATTTATGAATACATAATCCCGACACACACACATACACCCATGAAATGATGACTGTCCAACTTTGACAGGAAAGTGCATTCTTTGCATCCAAACACACAGGAACAAACACCTACTACCTGCACAAATACACACATGTGAAGTGTTTCTGGTCAGCTGTGGCAGATCCACACACACGCCCACCTATAACCACCTCCACCCCGACATACACAAAATCATCACAAAAACATACCAGCGGAGACCCTCGCCCCTCATCCTGGCCTCTGTCACAAATGCTTCTTGTCGTCAGGCTCTGTGTGACTCCCCTGAGTCGGTTGCCAGGCAACCGTAGCTGCATTAATATGCGCGAGAGAAAGGGAGCAGGGGATACCTCTTGCCTGTGGAGTGAAAGCAACCACGACAGCATCCGTGTGAGGTGACGGGTTCCTTCACAGCACCCCCCTCCACCCCCCTTTCTCTCCCCGTGTCTCTCTTATAGCCGTCCAGCGTTCACACTCTGCTCAGTTAGTTAAGGATACACGCTCAACCACTGGAGCGCAAGACTAGGTATGTAAGGATACACATCATGTAGAGCAGGGGCTTCACTTCAGCGGGGGGGGGGGTGTACCTTACCTGTTTTATTATTTTAGTGTGAAACATTTAAAAACCCAAACACTGCTTAAACGTGTTTGCAGAGCTGTATGAAAGTTTGGTAGAATATATCTGACTTCAACATGACTGTCTGCTTTATTAAAGGTTGACAGGGGAGACTAAACTGGAGACCGATTTTGTGGAATAAAGACAAAGCAGCGTGGAAATGGTCATATGAAACAGCTTTGTTCCTCTGCCACCCCCATCTGCCCATCAACTGACTCCATTCTTCAACCTGACATCATCCCTCCACACAGACAAGGAGGAGGAGAAGAAGAAGAGGAGGAGGAGGAGAGTGAAGAAGAGGAAGAAGAAGAAGAGGGGAGGGGGACAAACAAAAAAGACAGAGGAGGAAGAGCAGAGAGGAGGAGGAGGAGGAGGAGGAGGAGGAGGAGGAGGTGGGCAGCAGCACAGTTTCAGCTCTCAGAAGACTGAGGAGGAGAAAAAGTGACGGCAGCTAGAACTTGGCCACTAGTGAGATGAAATTCGGGGAGGAGACGCTGCTGGAGCGCTGCAGGGTACGACATCCAACCAGAGCCCCAAAATTGGACCACAAACCACCAGCCCTGTTTGGATCCTGTGTCCCTCAACAGCCGAAGGATGAGAGGGCTCCACTTTCACCCTAGTTGCCAGGGATGTCTGTGCACTACAGAAAGACGTCCCCCTCCAGCATGTCCAATGCTATGTTATTCCTGATGCTTTGTAAGGTAAGTCTACCTCTGCTTCACTATATACCACCTTTAAATGTGTCCATCAGCATGTTGCAAACTGTCAACAAATACCCCATGAATTTAAACGAATCAGTGTTAATATGCCTCATGTCATGTTCTGGTTAAATGTGGGATATTTCCCCACACAGCTCAGTTGTCTTAATATAAATCATTAATCAAGCAGTAGAAGAAACAGGAGCAGAAACACCCTGAATGTTGCCTCCCAACCAAACCATGTTCCACTCTGTTCTGTGTTCGACTCTGAGAGATCTAATTAGCCGTGATAGTTACTGTATTTGTCCACAAAACACATCCACATGCTCCTGTGGGAGTTACTGTTTATGCATGTTGCTAACAAGTTTAAATGCTTCTTATGTAACAGCGGGGCAATCTTACGTAGACGCCTGCAGTTTGGGTTTTTTTTTTTTTTTTTTGGTGTGATATTCAATCAGTCTTTCTCTCAGGAGTTAAGAAGTTGAGATTGGAATCAAACAGAAATGATGCAACGTGAGGTTGTTTCAAAAATACCGATGTCGGAGGTTGAAGTTGGAAGTTTTTGGAAGATCTTTTGATAGATAAAACGCAAAAATAGATCTGTCACTTTCTTGTCACTCATGGATCAGTGAGTAGATGTAGTTGGAAATAGGTCACACACATATACACACACTATTTCGCTAAAAGGAAACAGATGTGTCAATCAGAAAACAGTGTCGTTTGAGAATTTGAAGTATTTTTTTCCACCTTTTTACGCATTGTTTCCCCAGCTGTGTTCTACGATTAGTGGCTTTAAATATGTGAAATATTACGTATCTGGGAGTCAACCTGTCTGAATGAGTCTGTGCGTCTACTTGGGGAGGGTTTGACAATGTTTGCTTTAATTCCATTTTAAAACAATGCCATAAGCGAGTGTGCCTGTCGGAGCCTGTTAGCATCTGGAGTCGTTTGACATGTTCAGGATTATTCAAGTGGCAAAAGGTTTTACTCTCCACTGATCTGAGGTTGTAAGCCATTAGGTACAGCAGCGGCAGCAGCAGCAGCAGCAGGAGGGTCCGGATTTGTTGTCATTGTCGTCCCGTGTACGGCTCATATATGTTTACATCTCCTTTACTCTTGTGTCATCTGCTCGTTTTATACAAATACGCCTCTGGCTGCACAAGTAGGGGAGCCAGGTGTGAGATTGGCAAGGAGAAAAAAAAAAGAAAGAAAAAAAAAAACACTGGCAAAGGAAACACTGACATCTGGTTTGAATGAGAAGTTGTCGAGAAATAGCAAACCTGGCATGTTTTGATCTCAAGTGTACCCCGTTCTGCTCATAGAAATCCATTAAGTGTTATATAATTAAAGGAAATTGAGGCTAAAACATAAAACTAGTATTGGCAATGTCATTTGAGTGGAAATTAACATGAATACTGTGACAAAAATGATCAGATTACCCTATGTTTTCTTCAATTTCTTGCTCATTTTTAAGCCTGGTACAACTAAAGGTAGATTTTTTTGGACAAATATAATGATAACAACAAAAACATTTCATAGTAGTTTAATTTCAGAGCTGATATCTATCCATTTTCCATGTTTTTTTTTTTATACTAACCAAAAGTTCTTACATCAATATCTATGGCATTGTACTGACAAAAACAGTGCTTTTAGACATCCCATGTTTTCTTTTCTGTTTGTTTTAGTCACATGATACACACAAGAGTAATTGATAGCATAATCATTGTTTTTGTTGACTTTTGATGGTCTAATAATTTTTTCCCTGACTGTAATTAAGGGAAGCCAAGGCTAAAACATAAAACTAGCAATGGCAACATCATTCATTTAGTGGAAATTAAAATTAATACTATGTCATGTAAGTAGAACTGCAGGTTTGTTTTTATTTTTCCTTGAAATTACTGAGCATTTTTTCCAAAAGTATTTTCCTCAAAAAGAATAAATTTGGTTCTATTTGAGTAAATTTGGTTCTATATTGAGTAACTGGCTCTATATTAAATAAATTTGTCTCTGTATTGAATAAATTTGTCTCGATATTGAATAGGTTTGTCTCTATATTGAATAAATTTGGCTCTATATTGAGTAAATTTGGCTCTATATTGAGTAAATTTGGCTCTTTATTGAGTAAATGTGGCTCTATATTGAGTAAATTTCTCTCTATATTGGTTAAATTTGGTTTTGTATTGAGTAAATTTCTCTATATTGAGTAAATTTGCATCTATATTGAATAAGTTTGGCTCCACATTGAGTAAATTTGCATCTATATTTAGTAAATTTGGTGTTATGGAGAGTTCTACCCAAGGAGTAACATTTTTATTGGTTTATGTAAGAGGGGCCATGCAGATTTATGAACATTGTTATACACCCATGTAAATATGCCAGAATGAGTAAAGATAACTACTTTGAATGTTAGAATCTTACTTCATAGAATCCAAGCAAACATTGACATACAATGTGGACTATAATAACCCCAGTCCTAACCCACCCACTCTATATTTCATCTGTCAAACTTTTAACAGTCTTTTAATTGTCCTTGAATGGCACCACAATTTCAATACTTTTCAATATTTTTCAATTTTCAATGGAATAACAATAACTTTTTGAAAATTACCAAAGACTTTTCTATAAAATGTGTGTTAGATGATTTAATAATAGTGACCATATTGAAAAAGGTGGGATCATAATCCACCAGAGGACAGAAAACACATACC
>JAPTGZ010000016.1:23511637-23524923 GCA_029814645.1 Fowleria isostigma | reverse complement strand
TTAGCATGAAAACACTCTTATTACCTTAAATTTACTTGTACCATTACTTACTATACTATTTTAATCAATTGTCAATGCATTAATTAATTAACCCTTTTGTTATTCTTAACCATTACACAGACACCAATGGTGGGTGTACCCTGGTATCCAAAGGCAGGGAAAAAGAAAATGAGCAGCTCAACAGTGGGCGACTTAGAGAAATTTGTAAAAGTATCTTAAGTTTTACTTATAAGGACTGACATGTATTTGTTGTAAGGGCTCCCCCCATACATAAACCTCCAAGGATCGGTCTTACGGATCGGTTGCTTTTACCAATCCAGCTAAAATGTTCATGTCGAAGCCAATATCTGATCCTAATATCAGATCCGTGCAACCCTACTTTGGATGGTGGGAAGAAGATGGATACCCAGAAAGAACCCACACAAACATGGGGAGAACATGTAAACTCCACACAGAAAGGTCTCGGTTGGAATTGAACCCAGCACTTTCTTGCTTCTTGGTAACAGTGGGCTGGTTCACATAATAATAAGGACATTATTATTATGTGAACCAGTACCATGTCAATACTTACAGAGTGCTTTTCCACACTTTCATGGTGCTCAAAGTGCTTTACAAAGCCTCACATTCATCCATTCACGCACACACACTCATACACCAGTGGGTGGCTGTGACATGCAGGACAGTACCAGGCCTAACTGGGAGAAATTTAGGGTTCAGTGTCTTGCCCAAGGACACTTGGACATGTGAGTTGTCGGAGGCAGGATTCAAGCCACTGACCCTTCAGTCAATGAATGACCTTATCTATCAACTGAGCTACAGCCACCCATTTATCTTGTAATATATATGTATCATTGCAGTAAAAGTTTTTATTTTATCCTTAGGGGTGAATTTATTTACATTGTCATCTAAAACACTTACATTTTTCTTACAATTATTTTAACCTCCCAAGACTCAGGAAAGTAAATGTTTCTATTTTTTTTGCACTCTGCTATTTTATACACTCGATACATGTTGTAACTACAGTTTTCTTGTTGTAGGTCAGATTTATTTGTTGTAAATGGGTATGTGTGGCCTAACTGATGCACATGTGGGAACTGCAGGTGTTGCATCAGCAAAAAGGGATTTTGGCAGGACTGATGCAATAAGAGCTGTAGGATAAACCACTGGGCTGATCTTTCCTTTTTCACACATGATAATCTACCCTGCTTTCAACCACTTCACAGAGAGGTAAGTACACGTCAAGTAGAACATTTACACAATATGAGTAGTTTATTGCCTTGTTAACTGTAATTTCCACTTATTAACATAAACAACTGGCAGTGAGTTGGTGGCCTCTGGAAAGAAATCCCATTACTGAGCAGCTTATTAATATTTTTATTTCAGAAAAAAAAAAATGTCTCTTTTGTTGCATTCCATATAAAAGCCTATGTATTCTGATCACATACTGTAAACACATGGAAAGTTGGAGGACTACCTTGGGGAATCCTTTTAAATGAATGGGAGAAGCTATCCTGTTCTCATCAGCCGGAGATTGGCAGTTGGATCTTTTGATGTGACTGGTAATCTTCTCTGCACTGAGAAGTTGCCCAGAAGCATTAAAGCAAAACAAAGCAGCTGTGGCACAGGCAGCGCTGGCCTCACACTGTTAAACACATTCATTTTCTCGGAAAAGGGCAGAAGGTGTGTCTCTTTCCTGCATTTTAAAATTCTTCAAAGAACCTGAAAGTAGTGGCAGGCACTTTGTGGTGAGATAATAGACGACGTGACTGTTGGTGCTGCCTGTTTGTGTTATTATTAAGGCTGGGAAATACAGTTGAGGAAAAAATTATTAGACCACCCTATCTTTTCTTAAATATCTTGTTCATTTTAATGCATGATACAACTAAAGGTACATTTGTAGGGACAAAGATAATGATAACAACAAAAATAGTCCATAAGAGTTTAATTTAAGAGCTGATATCTATCCATTTTCCGTGTGTTACAGAGGGTTTTTTGCTTAGCTTTTAGAAGTGAATAAAGTGTGGGCAAAACCAGACACAGTTAGAGATAACAGTGTGGATACTCCCTGACTTCAAGGTCATCTTGCCCCAACACAGTGGCTAACACTTAGTGTGTGCTTTGGGTGAAGATAATGGGCAATTGGACAAAAGAAGAATCCCTCCCATGGAAGAGGAATAAAAAACTAGGAAGAGGAGAGGTTGGCATTCGTAAGGACTGGGAGAATGGAGAACTGAATGTCCTATGGTCCCCAATATTTGGTGTCTGATGGCTTGAGAAAATTATTCTTTGTATCCTTGGGAAACCACAAATCTGTGCAAGATTAATTATTGCTTATTAAATGATTGACTCATTGATATTCTAAGATCCAATTTCAAGGTTCAAGGTGACTTCATTGGTACCTGTAGGTAGATTTATCTTGCCAGTTACAACCATCAGAGAATAACATGAAGACAGTAACACATACAAGGAGAATACAGGATGGAAGAAATGCAGGATCACTACTTAGGCAGCGCTCCAGTTTATCCAAGAAGGAAAAAGACACATCTGGATAAGAGAGGGGAAAAAAGTACAGCATTACACTTCATCTGAAAAACCAGCGTTTAAGCCGAGTAGATGGGATGCCAAGTCATGCTGATAAAAACCTCAGCATAAAAGCACAGTTAAGACAAACAATTACGACTTGACACAGTGCACACGGGAACGGGGCTGGAGTTGGGACAGGGAACCGACATGTGCGACGGCAGTGGGGTGCGCACGCAGCCCTCCAGGCGCGTCACAGCTACTCCCTAGAGAACGGTGAGGGGGGCGGAGGATTGTGTGGTGAACGTTTGTAAGTCCAGAGTCATTGTATGTGTTTGTAATTAGACCAAGGTCATATCCATGCCAGAAGTCCAAAACAAGACATGACTTTGGCACAAGGTGTAGAGTCTCAGGATTCCAGGCTATTGTTTACATTCCTTCCCAGGGAGATATTCATGGGTGTCAAATTAATGTCTTATCTTTGCAGCAAGCAGCTGTTTTCTGCTGCTGAGTTTCAGTTTGTGTGCTAAGTCCCAACAGAATCCAATTCAACCAAATGTGTCCCAAACATTAACCATTTCCATACCCAGTGAGGTTGTAGATTCCTCCCAGGTTGTATTCACTTTCCAAATGAGTTCAAGAAGCACAGTAACCTGCATTCCATCTCTCCCCGTGTAAGAAGTCTGAGCCCTACCCACTCCATTCAATCTCTAAGATTTTTCAGGCGGCAGCTTGTCAAATGCAGAAAGTGCTGCCTGCCCTCCTTAATTTTGCGATAATCCAGATAAATGCCAGCACCAAGCAGCAGTAAATCTGTTATCAGGATCCCAATTATCAACAGAATTTCTTCGAGACATGCAGCCTCTCCAGTTAACTGCTTTCTCATCAAAAAAAATTGGTCAAACATTGCATTAAAGGACCAGCTAACTGAATTTATAAATTTCCAGGTTTTGGGTCAAGATGTAAAAACTAGCTTGGTGGAGGGAAAGACAAGACAAGACACAGCAAATAGCTGGGGAAGGTAGGGTTAGGAAAAGAGCAGAGTGACACATCCGTCCTCTAGGAGAAGCAGGAATAGAACAGGTCTGTTTTACAGTCAAGGTAAAAACTGTTGAGAATATACAGAAAACCTAAGCATCATATAATAAGAGTACAATATAATATATCTATTAGAAAATCAATATAATCAGAATGCAATATAATATAGCCATTATTTCTATGTTTTGCTAATATGTTTTGAGTTGTGGGACACACTGACATTAAGCAGGTCAAAAACTCCAACAGGTGATTATTTGCACCTCTTGTAAAATGGGAATTAATAGTTTCATTGTGTTACAGAGGGTTTTTGCTTAGCCTTTAGAAGTGCACAAAAACTGAAGGAAAACATTCTTCCACAGTCAGAGATAGCAGATATCCCCTGCTTCTGAGGTTATCCTGCCCCAACGCAGTGGCTAAGACCTCACGTGTACTGTGGGGGAAGATAATTGGGCAGAAGAGGAGACCTATCCCATGGATAAAGAATAAAAGTCTCAGGTAAGCTTAGGTTGGGGCTCACAAATGGTCGGTACTTATATAGCACTTTTCCACACATTAATGGTGTCCAAAGTGCTTTACAATACAAGCCTCACATTCATCCATTCATGCACACACTCATACACCAGTGGGCAGCTGCTGCCATGCAAGGTGCTACTGGGAGCAAGTTAGAATTCAGTGTCTTGCCCAAGGACATTTTGGCATATGGACAGTTGGAGGCAGGATTCAAACTGCCAATCCTTCGATTACTGGACAACTCGCTCTACCAACCGTGCCACAGCCGCCCACGAAAAGACTGGGGAGCTCAGAGATGCATGTCCTTTTGGTCTCCAACGTTTAATGTCTGATGGCTATAGGGAGACTGATTCTCTTTAACTTTGTGAGACCACAGATCTGTGTGAGATTGATTATTACTTCATAAATGATTGACTCATTGATATTCTAAGATCCAATTTCAGGTCTGGTTTATCGTTAAGGTAATGACCAATCTAACGATCATGTGGGATTCAGATTTGGAATCAGATTCGTAAGAAGAATCCCAACACAACCAAATGATCATGCAAGATTCAAGATTGGAGCAAGATTCATAAGAAGAATCCCAACAGTACGCAGTGTGAAACCACCCAAAGTCCTTCCCCTTGGTCTGGTCTAGGATGTAAAAGTGATCACTTGTGTTACCCAAGACTTACAATCAGACATTCATTGACTTGCTTGCCTCCAAAGTAGATTTTTAATGTCTTGGAACAGCTGGTGAAAAATCTAGATGGTATGGCAGATCGTGTTGTAGTCATCACTTTAGGTCCTGGAGAAACACTGCCGTTCTCGTTTTGGGTCTCATGCTAAATAACTTTGAGAACTCTTGTGCTACAGCTGATTTAGTCTAGTGTTTATCTCTGTGGTTCTGTGTGGTTCTGCGTCTGCAGCCTCTTTCATTTCGGTAATGACATGCCACTGGGCATTCACTGGCCCCAATTCACAGCAGTATAATCCAGGTAAAAATAGACTATTAACAAGCATCAAACTGGGTCTTGTCATGTTACAATTCTTCTAGGTTGATGTTAATGAGTCACAATAATGTCATGCCACCTACTAGGGCGTCCTGCTCAACATTTATGAATGCCTGTGGTGTGACTGATGTGGTTTGTCACTCAGGCCTATATTGCCAAGGTTGTATGTGTTTGTACGTGTGATTTCATGTATTTATGTATACCCCATGTGCCCGTGTATGGAGGAGTTTTTGAAAGATCAGCCAGGCACTTTGATTAATCTTAAATATCCTTAATCTTGGGGGACTTTTGTTGTAATTTTGGCCATGACAGCCGTGTGTCAGAACCTATGAATAACATTACTGCTGTTGAAAATCTGTGTGCAATCAATCAAAATGCAATTTATTGGGCATCAAAGAGGGATTTTGAGCCAAAGCCACCAGGGAAACAATATATATATATATATAAAGAACAGCCCCCACATTCACAGCGCTTTATTATTTGTCACATGTGATGTGGATAAATTCATGGTACCCCACCCACATTCTGACCACACAACAAACATGCTATAGACATGCAGGTCTTTTCATGTGTCGTATAAGCTTTGTGCAGCCTCGGCATTTTACAATGCTTCTTCTGAACTAATGCATAACCAACAAGGGCAGGTAATTGATAATTAATGCTCAGTGGAATATATTGAAATTCATCATGTGAGTGTTTGACCGTGGGTTACCCAGAGGGCTGACATTGCCTTACACACCACGTCTCTCCACATTTCACATATGAGGTGCCTGCGGCTTCATATCTGGGGTTTCAGTCAGCTTTCAGTCTCTCTTCAGAAACTGTTAACTTCTAAGTTGGTTTCTTTTCTTTATCTTTTCTCTATACAAAGTCATCTATAAGGGTGAAGGTTTTTTTTAGAACCAACTTTGTCTGGTCAGTTTGCTTTTCATCAACCAATGACAAGGACAGAAAAGCCATTGCGACAAGTCTCTGTGTGCATCTGCGTACCACATCTGTGCCGCCTAAATGAATGCTTCTCAGATATGTCACGGTCCAAAATTGCAATGGTCTCTTTCTGTTTGTGTGCTGAGCAGCTGTTATTGGCCAGTCAGATGTGATAAAACATGCTGGCACGGTATTTACAGTATGTGCTATTGTCCTGGATAGAAATGCAGCAGCCATGAATAGATTTCTTGAATTTCTATGATGGGAGAAAGGTGTTTGTGTGTGTGTGTGCATTAATGCAAATGAGGTATGCAGTGTGGAACAACAATTACAATTTGTATAGAATGTTTGGGTAATTTTAGTGTCTTTAAAACAATCTGCTTTGTTAGACTTTTCCAAAAACAATTTCCATTTATATAGGCTGAATTTTGATCAACAATATAGATTACAAAACAGTTCAGACCAGGTCAGTAGAATATCTGTGACATTCAGTTCCAAATACTCAATGTGACAGAACAGGATTACATGTATAGAAATTAAGGATGGGAAAATATTGAAAAATTGCACCAAAAACAGTGCTTTTATTCATTCCATGTTTTCTTTTCTGTCAGTTCTGGTCACGATACATACAGAAGTTAGCACTTGATTGCATAACCATTCTTTCTGATGACTTTTGATGGTCTGATAATTTTTTCTTGCAACTGTATCTGTATCTGAAAAGTTTGCCGTTATGTTTATGGAATGACTTCTTGTGTCATCTTGCAATAATAAATAAACAAATCACATTTGTGGTTTAATGGAAAAACATTGTGAGGACTTGAGATGGTCTAATAATTTCTTTCTTGACTGAATTTACAGTGAAAGGCTACATTGAATGACTTTCAATAGCTCAGAATAGACCTCCTCTTCTTCTGTGTTTTTATCATATAGTAGGTGACATCCACTACTGAGGTGTTAAAGTCACCTATGATGTTACAGTGTGAACTAGAGTTATGTCAACATTAATATAAAGCCCAGAATGGACAAAACCACCACTGGCTCTGACAAGGTCCTTTCCGTTTTGTGTTTTCAGCTGATTATAATCTGCAACTTTACCACTAGCTACCATGAAATATCAGACTCTCAGTGTTTTCCCCATGTTATAATTTTTCCCATGTATGAAACAGATCATGAATCAATACGGGACTAGATAAAGGACTGGACCAATAGGCAAAATCAATAATGGCCTTGGTATCTTGTTAACTTCCTCCTCTAATTAGACCATGGTGACACGATAAACAGATGAGATATTAACATTTCATCGAAGTCTGGAAAATACATTTCCTGCTTGAATATTGTAGCTTTAATTATTATAACATGCATTTACTCTGGCAAAATTTCAACATGGTTATTCAGTGTCATAACATTTATTTGTGTCTATTGTTGCATTGATATTTGGCCAATATCTTGTATTGATGATGGGAAAGTCAGAACAATGTATAAAGTCTTCGCCAAACCATCCCAAAGATTCTCATCAGGGTTCAGGTCTGGACTCTATAGTGTCCAATCAATGCAGAGCCGGTTCACCCATTAGGCAATATAGGCAAATGCTAAGGGTGCGGTGGCCTCCAGGGGGTGTAACAAAATGGGGGAAAAAAATTGACTTTCAAAATAATCATGTTAAATCTAGTTATTATTATTAACTTCAAATGGAAAACAATGCCCAATTAATATTACTACAAATAATAATACCGATAAGCTCCCCCCATCTTCTCTAACTGATCAAGTACAAACAGAGTTGGTTTATAGAGGTGTATTTCAAGTTCAAAACAGCTTCACATTTTCAAAACAAAAGGACAATGTCAACATGACTCTTTTTGTGGTAATATTATTGTAGTTATAGAATTTTAGATCTTTTGGTATTTATTTGTAATTTGTTAATTTGGTGTAATTTTCTGTAAATCAACGATATGAGATATTTATGTTTGTCGCCATGTTTATGGAAGGACTTCTTGTGTCATCTCGCAATAATAAATAAACAAATCATCTCATTTGTAATTTAATGGAAAAAATGACTTTACACACATATTTTTTTCAACATTTAGAAAATATTGTTAAAATTTTTTGCGCAGCTGTTCAATAAAAAAGCCACTACTGATAAGTATTTTTCTTAAGACTACACAGATGTTTAGTTCCCGTACCTTGCCTTCTCCTCACATGCTTGTGGAAATACTTTTATTTCCCTATTAAATACAGATTAACACCACATTTTATTCCTCGAAGATGATAATTCACAGCTAACCTTCTAGGTTTTAAAATCATATGATATGATGTACTTTACTGTCCCTGTGGGGAAATGTATTTTAGACTGAGTGCATATATTCAGGCTTTGATTAACAATCAAACTGACAGTCAAATACATAGAGAATACATTGGACAGTTCTTAACCCAGTTTTAGTAGTTTCAGTATTGTTTTAGGTGTTTTCTTTGCTTGATGCAGGCCGATAATTTAACCCTTTTGAAACCACAGGAGCGTGTCTTGACATGATTGGATAAGAAATGAGAAGCTATTCATTGCATCAGTCAGGGTTAATTGATTGATTGATTGACTGGTTTATTTTGAGCTTGTGCACAGTACACTCTACACACTTGGTCAACACTGTACTCTATATACAATGTTGTTTCAATTCACAATAACAGAAATAACATAATTTCCACATATTATATACATATCATTATGTGTACACAAATGTACATAAATATGCAAACCTAGTAGCCGGAAAGGGAATAAGAAAGAGTAAAACTTATGTACTCCCACCCCCAGTTTCATTACTTAAACTTGTATGGTTGCAGTTATATCAGATAATTTAGTTAGAAACATGCATTAATAAATAATATCAATGAATAAAGTAAAACATAAGAGGAAAAAACAAACAAAACACACACACATAAGAAGAAAAATGAGAAAAACACCAAATGACCTTCAAAGACCTGCATCTCTATATTGTTTTAAGACCATTTTTTATAGGGTTAAATAAGTAATTACTATTCCATGTTATTATATATTTATCACTGCGTTCAGTATTCAATATTCAATAGAAGGCTGTTTGATTAGTTAAATCCAGATGAAAACTTCTTTTTTTTAGTTTGCGTATATCTATTTTACTGTGACTGATCAATGCAATGCTACTGTCATTGTGTCAGTTTAACTTAACCATTTATACTATTAATACTATTACTATTGACTTCTATTTCATGACAGCTTTGTGCTCATTTAGCTGCCATATAATTATGGTAAGTTAAAGAAAACACTGGTGGTCACGTAATGACTGAAAAGACATCGATGTAATGACATCCAGCAATACAGGATCATTCATCAGTTAATCTAATTCCTGACACTTCTCTCAATCCAAAGATTAGAGTCGTGATGATGCTAATAAATCACAGTATGAGTGGGGAAGTATTCACGTGCCATCTGATTTACAGGATCACTGAGTTCTTCATGGAGAAGCTAAAGTGATGAAACATTGCTGAATTTTTCTGCATTTCAACAGTGGGCTTTTCAAGACCTTTATAAAATGTTGTTTTCCATAATTTATTACTTTGTATATCACAAGCATTACTTTAGCTTTGAGAAATGTACCACTCGACTGAACTTGTTTAGGCACGAGATGATAAATCTTATTTTTAACCAGTAAAGTACCCAGGTTAAGCATAGAAGCATGTCTTCACTTTAAATAAAAAGGATCACTAACTTTGCTTTTTACACTATGATGTTTAATGGGTTTTGCACAACCTGCAGCTGTGGCCGCAAATGTAGATACAACCAATAAAAGGTGATTTAAAGCACATGGATGTCTTTTTACAGGGCAGAGAAGATATAAAAATATGTTGATTTCTGCTGAGATTCCTCTTGGCCCTATGTTTAAAGGCATTAACAGTTTCTCTTCATGACAACCAAAGATTAAATGACAGGAAACATCATAGTAAGCGTGCCTATAACTTATTAGCTAATTGAGAATTTTAAAGGAAGCTGCAAATTTACCTTGCATCAATTACCTGGCAATCAATATTACATGTTGTGTATGTGCTGTCTCTTGGTTTTACTTAAACAGTGAGTGAAGCAATAATAATCTTAGAAGTGCATGAGTCCCTCAAGGTATTCTTTATGTTCTCATTGGGACAGAAAGCCAATTTAGGAGGTTAATAAAGGTGCTGAAAACAAGAAATGAAGCTGATACCCCACACCTGAGCAGTGGATTGGATACTTTGTGTACTCTCTAAGACAAAAAGTAAAACAGATTAGAGGACAGAGTGTGAACTTAAAATCTATGAAAAATGCAACATCAAATACTGAATCGCTAATGCTTTCAAAATGTGTAAATAATTTCTGCTAACATGCTCAGCTTTTCAGTGGGATCATATGTGGGTTTTTGGATGTTCAGACGCTCCGTAGTCTATGCAGAAACACCATCATCTTCTGCAACATGAATAAAACTCATGTAGTTTGACAAATGACAGTGGTAGATGCTTGTTATTAGGTTCAGTTAAAGACATATTTTACAGAAAATGTCACTTTTTCTTCAGTTTTCTCTGTTTTGATGTACTTACCTTTGAACATCTACATCAGTGTTTCATTTCTGTGATTTTGGGGTGGGTGGGTGGGTGTAGGTAACACCCCCTTACCTCATTATCCTCCTTGTCGCATCCATTCCCCCTTTGAAACATGCTGTCAAGCTGGTAAAGTAGTAAATTAAAAACAGGAAATTACCTGATTGTCATTAAAACAGGCAAAATACAGAGGATAATGTTATAATAAATGGTGATAAATCTCTGGGTTTACTCCAGTGTGATGACTCTGTAGCTGTGATAGGGTGATGCTGGATTATCTGCATAAAGTGGTTCTGTTTTTAATTGGTATATTTTGTCAGAAAATGTGAATTTGGAAAAGGTTAAATCCTTTATAAATACAGCAGCACATGCTCATGAAGTTTTACTGACTGAGTTTATTTTCACAATTTTAAAGTATTAAAAAATGCATTTACAGATGTGTATCATTCTTCTTCTTCTTCTTCTTCTTCTTATTATTATTATTATTATTATTAAATTATATAAAAATATGCAGGAATGTTCCATTAATGATTTTTAAAATAATATTAAAACACTGATGAATACGGCATGCAAATGCTTGTATTTGTTTATTTTCTACTTTTGATTTTCTTAATAAAAAATACGTGTCAATTGTACATCAGTGTATCTAGACATGTAACCATTCCTAAGTGGGACCATACCCACAGAATTCATCTAGCTCAGTGACAGTTTTCATATACAGCAAGGATGACTGAACACAGAGGTGGACTGGGGCAAAGAAGCAGCCCGGGAATTTGTACCTGACCTGACTCTCCAGGGGGCGTGATGATGGTAATTTGACCCATGCAAAAATATATTTGAAAAGCACCTGGCCTAGGGTTTGTGAATCAACCATACACTGTAATATTTTGTTGTGGGCTGATTTGTGTTACATAAACGTCCCATAAAACATTGATATTATTTAAGTTTATGTAACACAAATTAGCCCACGACAAAATATTACTGTGTGTATTTGATACGCAAACCCTAGGCCAGGTTCTTCTCAAACATGTTTTCACATGGGTCAAATTATCATAAAATCTATGGACTGTGACCCGGACACCCGTAGTACTATTCTACAGCAGTGGGTGACCAACCCTGGTCCTGGAGGACTACTATCCTGCATGTTTTAGATGTTTCCCTCTTCCAGCGCTCCTGACGGTCATTATCAGGCTTCTGCAGAGCTTGATGATAGGCTTATCATTTGAATCAGGTGTGTTGGAAGAGGGATAGATCTAAAACATGCAGGACAGTAGCTCTCCAGGACCAGGCTTGGTCACCCCCTGCTCTAGAATAGTCCTACAGGTGTCCAGGTCACAGTCTATTGAATTATAATTATTTGACCCATGCAAAAATATGTTTGAGAAGAACCTGGCCTAGGGTTTGTGTGTCAAACACACTGTAATTATTTTGTTGTGGGCCTATTTGTGTTACATAAACTTAAATAATATTAATGTTTTATGGGACAAGACATTTTTTTCTGCTGACCCCATTTACGTCCCCTGGAGAGTTGGCTGGTCAGGTACAAATCCCTGGGCTGCTTTTTTTTTGCCCCAGTCCGCCCCTGTGTTCAGTCATCCTTGCTGTATACAAAAACTGTCACTGAGTTAGAAGAATTCTGTGGGTATGGTCCCACTTAGGACTGGTTAAATAGAAAAAGATTCATTTAGAAGTTGCCACAAAACTATTTTTAGGTCTTTAAGAATTAAGGATTTTGAGCCATCAGTATTTTAAGCGATATTTGAACCACTGCCAAATATTATTATGAAAAAAAATGAAGAATAGTTTATGTCCAAAATGAGCAAAAGGTTGGTAAAAGGTTAAGTACTGCATAACTAAAATTAAAGTGTAAGATTAGACGTTGGATCACTTTGACTGTTGACTTTTTGTAAAGGCAGCTCTTTAAGCTTGTTTTCTATGCAGGCTCGGGTGCTACTTATCCAATAAATGAATAAAAGTATTCAGAGTGAAGGCCAGGTCAGCATGAAATGAATCACTCTTCACACTGTAAGTAGAGCTTGTTAATTGGCTTTTTGAAGAGACTCTCCAGTGAATAATAGCAGCATCCTTTATTCCACAGCCTTAGTTAATTCAAGAATATGTCATTAGTTTTAGGTCGCAAGTTTTCAATGAAGCTTTGGAGAGGCATTTGAGAAGGAAAACCCTGAGTAAAGTGCACAAACTCCCCGCTTTTATGACCATTTATCATGCACTAATTTTAATCACAAATAGTTTCAAGCACCTGTTGTATTTATGACGGAGTCAAGAAACACAAGTAAGCTTTTGGCAAATGTTAAAATCCGAGTGGTAACCTCTGACGCTGATGAATGAATTCAAAGTGGCAAAAAATAAACACATTTACAGCTTTACACAAAAAAAATGGTTTGAGTCTCTATAGATCCAACTGTAATTTCCCCATTTGTGACAACTGTGCAGGCAGTAAATTGGGTGCCGTCTACGTCTGCTGAGCTGTGCGGGTTCTGAATGACAGCTAGCTCGGCTGCTGTGTTGGACTTTCAAAGCTTTTGTTTATTGAATCCTACTGCAGCTGTAATTACAACATGTCAACACATTCTGCTATGCAAAGGTTTCATGAAGTTTATGGCGCTCAGTTACAATACTTGGCCTGTTAACTTAGCTACATCGTTAGCCTGGGGGGGGGGGTAACCATGACTGATTCATTCATAAAAC
>JAPTGZ010000016.1:23229210-23250054 GCA_029814645.1 Fowleria isostigma | reverse complement strand
ATACTGTGGTTGTTGTGTAGAATTTTGTGGTCATTTGGATCTAGAGCCCCAAATAAATGTGATGTTATTCAGTAATAGAATAGAATAGAAAAGAATAGAATTACTTTATTAACCCCAAACTGGGAAATTGGATTGTAACAGCAGCATGACAGGAAAACAATAATAGAATACAATAAAAGTAGTAGCAAAATATAGATAAGGGCAATTTTCTGTACATAATACATTCACATCAATGGTAAATTCAATCGAAGTAAACAAGCTACAATTTTTGACAAACTTGTTTGGTTTTCATTTAATGACCTTGTAATGTTTGTGTCAGATTTCAGGAGATGCCCTCAAGGCATCCCTGAGATGCTGTGTTCATTAGAGTAGCCAGACATGAGGTCACCTTAACCTTGAATTTTGGACACTAAAATCGTTTCAAATAATGTATTTGACTTCATGTGGAAAATTGTACCAAATTTTGTGACATTCTTCCAAATCAGCATTAAAAATGATTACCTTACATTTTCTGCTACAAAGAAATCACTGAATGACATGAGCTTAGTGTTAATGTTACATAACACAACGGGAATGTTACTGTCACTAGTTGTTTACTTGCCAATGAATTATTCATTAGTGAATGTTTTCCTTACAGTGACTTCTCTAAAGACACTGACAAGCTGACTTGAACATTAACCATGCTTGTCTCTTGAAAACCATAAATGTTATTTATCTAAACAAATTTGACGTCAGATAATCATCAAGTAAGTTTTGAAGCCCAACAGGCGCTCTGTGTAAGTCTGTGTTTGTTCTTATAGCAGGGTACATCTGAGCTGCCCCTCACACAGTAACATCCTTTTCTCATGTAGTAAATAAAATATATATAATGAATTTGAAGTAAAGCCCTATTCAGAAGACCTAAAAATCAGTGATTAACATATGAAGTTAATTAGGAAGTATGTGCATAATTCATCTCTAACATGCACTTTTGTTATGAATTTCAAAAATAATAACATGAACAGTATTGTGTCTGTATCCCATATAATGTACTCTAGATTATTTTACTTAAATGTATTTTTAACTCATCCTAATATGACCTTGGTGCAGGTGTAACATATTCTCTTGTTTTCTTCTGTACATAGATAACATACTTCAGCCTGTGGTACTTCAACAAGCAGAACCAGCAGAGATGGATCGACTTGGAAAAGCCGCTGAAAAAGCAGCTGGACAAGTACGGGCTGGAGCCAACCGTTTACTTTGGAGTCGTGTTTTACATACCCAGCGTCACCCAACTGCAACAGGAGATCACAAGGTGAGGTTCCACTCGTCTTAAGATGCGTCCCGACCAAGCCGCTAACCTAATCAGATTACTGATAAAAAGATTTTCTTAAAATTATTTATACTATATATTTCGGACTGAAATTAGCACGAGTTTCTATAGTAGGTGTGTTTTTATGATTACGTCTATGCAAAGCTCAGCCAGTTGGGATTATATAATCACCATATTGTAATTACTGGAAATAATTATTATTATTTTACATAGTTGTGGTGATCATTTACTTTCACCTTTTTAAAAAAAAGTTGAATGAAACTAACAAAAATTTAAAAAAAACCCATTATTTTCACATTGTTACCATTGCCTTTTCAATGTTATTTTTCTTGTTTGATTAATTTAATGTAGATCTAGCACAACGGACCAAAATATTATACATTTTCTGTGTTTTGAAATTTGAAGTCAGTAAATGGTGTTGGTGTGCATTGTCTGTGTATATACACATTTGTACATTCTTGTTATTGTATTATGAGTATATGCACCGTAATAATATAAAGTCAGAAACAAAGTTATTTAACAATAAATGTCAGGTATGAACATGTAGATATGTTTAGACTAAGAAGCTTATTGTTTCTATTAATTATTTAAGAAGAAGGGGTGGGAGTTTATGTTATACTTCTTCCACTCCTTTTTTTTTCCACATTTTATGTTTTTATTTTATATTTTATGTTTAAATATTTTGTCTGTTTATTTCTTTCTTTTTTCCTCACATTCATATTTGAAATAAATACCTCCATCAATCATTAAATGAAACTAGTGGACTAACGGACCACAGCTGATCTGTAATCTGTTTGGATCACCCTCTGTGATTTAGGATACATGCAATCTGTGGATTAATTGAAACTTAAGTCATTGTAGCTCAGGCTATTGCTAACATAACCTGGACCTACATACACTAAAGATAATTGATAGATGAAAGAATTATAGTGTAAAATTTAGTTTAACCACAAAAAAACAGTTTTTTTTTGTCATCAACCTGTTATGGGCTTTTCCATGGTCCACATTCTACAATTCTATAAAGCTGAATGAAAATCAAGTAATTTTTTGAGTAATCCTGCAGAGAACGACAGGTTTTTGGATATGAGAATCATCTGTTATCCGTCACACCACTAAATCAAAATATTAAGACTGACTTCAGTGGCTGTGTGTGATGTGGTTTGTATGAGAGTTGCAGCATTCATAAAAAATGTTTATAGTCAAACTGCAGTATAATGAATCATCACTTCATATGCAGCGACTCTAAAGGTGCTTCCTTTACTGTCTGTGATGGGCTCATGTTCAGTCAGAGGTCGATTAAAACTGTGTTTGGAGTGTCACAAAGTTGTGGGTATTTAAATTTTATATCACAAAATTTTAACTGGGAAATTAAAACCAGTGCATCAGTTCATCTGTATAACACATAGTACTACTGGTATTGTGATCAATCTGACTTTTTTTTTTTTAAATATATGTTTCATGATTTCTTTTACTCTCCATTGTCTCTGCTATAAATGAACTCTTTCTTTTTCCACAGATATCAGTATTACCTCCAAATGAAGAAGGATGTTCTGGAGGGCAGGATCTCATGCTCTCTGGAACAAGCCATCCATTTAGCCAGTTTGGCAGTGCAAGGTAATATAGTTGTATGTTACCACCCTTTGAAACATTAACATGACTGAGTCCAGAATTTTAAAATGCACTATTGTGAGCCATATTGTGTGCATTTTTATTTATTTATTTATTTATTTTCATATGCGCGGTTTTTTTTATTCGGCTCACAGCATTCATGTTGGTTTATAAGAACAGTTTAATGATTCTTGTAAAATGCTGCGCTTTACAAGCTCCTATCAAACTTAAAGCAGCTTGTTAAACTGGGCAGGGCTGCGTGTTCACATGGGCTTTAGCTGTGATGTGTCTTCCAAGTCTTTTACCCAGCCAGAAGAATCTCAGACACTGTTGGCAAAGTTATATCAGGAGCTGCAACGTACCGTCCCGGGTGTTAGCATAGCAGAGCCACTGAGATCACTTACTGTTGCAGCCACTTTCAAATGATTGACCAGTCTGCAATTTTACCCTTAAAAAAAAAAAAAAGCCCCCCCCCCCGAGAAACACCTTTAGTAACTTTGTCGGTGCTTAAATTATCACGCAGACTTGGCTTTGTGCTGAAAATAAAGGTGTGTATCTGTGCCCTGCTGTGTGTTCCTATGCCAGGATAGTTTGCAGTGAAGGACAGTTGTAGGTTTTAAACACTGCCGATGCCTTGGATACCCGGCATAGCTGTAAACTCTGCCAGCGGGGCAGGCCGAAGCCGGTAGCAGTTTTGGACCCCGACGTTGTCAGACGGTGAAGCAATTACCTTCCATTTCAAATAGGTCCCTCCTCTCCTAAAATTAGTCGATCTCAAACATTACAGCTTTTCAAGTGCTATTACACCATTCTGCAGTTGTAGATGCCATTTTTACACGCACTAAATGCAGAAATCCACATGGTAACTCGACTCCTGCAGAGAATAGGGTCATGTAAATCAGAGGATATATTGTTTGAGCATCGTCATCGCAATGTACGTGTGCACAATAGTCACATCACAGATCTTGCAATGTAGGAGGTAAATGAACTCAACATTTTCTCAGCTGATTTCAAGGGTACCCGACACAGTTGCTGGTTACAATAGTAAAACATGAGCAATGAACAAGAGAAAATCACTGAAAACAAAGAAAAAAATCGCTCAAAATGAAGATGAAAATCACTCAAAATGAGGATGAAAATCCCTGAAAATGAAGAAAATCAGCAATAACAAAGACTTGGTGCTAAAAAGAAAAGCAACGTCAGTTATGTAAAATTATTTTGGCTACAAGAAGGATGGACCTGAAACGTATTCCATGTCGACAGTGTCTTACGACTGTTGACACAATGAGAAGTAACACAACTAAATTGTTTGACCATTTATGACGGCACCACACGGCCATATTATGTCCTCCTGAGTGCTTTTTCATGTCACAATTCTTATTGCATGGATAAAAACATTGCAGTGTCAGTTTTTTCCAGTGTCATGCAGCCCTACTGTAAATCATGCCATGTTGAGTTTATTCATCCAGAGAATCTTTTTCTTGGCTTACAGCTGACTTTGGAGACTTCAACCGGTATGATTCCCAGGAGTTCCTTCAGAAGTTTGTGCTGTTCCCTATTGTAAGATTTATTTATTTATTTATTTTTTGTCACAAGTGAAATGAAACATGTTTTAGGAGTCCATACCATATGTGTTAAACTATGTTAGGCTTGTTGCTGTTTCTGCAGGATTGGATCCAGGATGAGCGAGTGCTGGAGGATGCCACTCAGAAAGTGGCTCTCCTCTATCAGACCTTCAGGTGAGAGTGATTTAAAGCATCAACTTACCCGTGTGTGTAATTGAAAATAAAAGGTAGAAATAGAAGTTTGCTGACTGTGGTTGGACTACAGGGTTCCCACAGGGTCTTGAAAAGTCTTAAGTCTTGAATTTACAAATCTGCATTTAATACCTTAAAAAAAGTCTTTAAAAGATATTGAATCTGATATGGTAGGTCTCAAGTTATGTTTCTATAAACCTGTTCTCTGTATTGCGTTTAAATGTGTCTGTTAAATGTCCAAACTGCAAACAAAGTAACGTTAATCGACTCAGTTCCACCAGTTCTAACCTGATGTTTATATTGAAAGTAGGAACCAATTATTGCAAACTCTGCAGCCCCCGGTGAGAAATGACTCGGAATAACAGGAATCAAGTCACTGGTATGAATAAATAAATTTTCCTAAATTCTAGGAGTCATGAATTTTGCCAGTATGTTTGCGAATTGAGCATTAAATTCTGTTCTAAGTAGTCTTAAAAAGATCTTAAAAAGTCTTGAATTTAACTTATAGAAACCTATAGGAACCCTGGACTATTTTTCAAAAGAGTGTTGTATAGAATAATACACAGGAAATGTAGAGATGTCACAGTTAAGCTGACCTTTGACCTTTTGCATACGGAATGTCATGCCATTGCACACGTGTGAGGAATTTTGTCACAATTTGTGTGAGAATTCTTGAGTAATGGCCAAAACATGATGTGTGAAGTCACAGTAACACTGACCTCTGACCACCCAAATCTTAAAAGTTGATCTCTGGTCGTCTGTCTTTAACCCTTGTGTGGTGTTCTTTTTTTCTTTTTTTTTTTTATTCAGCCAGTGTTCATGGGTGTGGTGGACCTGCTGCATTTGTTGTTTTTTAATTAAACAATTAAACAATTTTATGTTTAAAATACTTAACAGAATTTTTGCCTTTGCTAGATCACATTTATGAATTAAGTGCTACCCGTTTTTAGTTTGTTTTTCCTAATAAGATGTAAAATAATCCAAGAAAGATTTTGTAAATGTACTCAAGAATGCAAAGCTTGAACTATTAATAAATACATTTGGTCCCAAAAAAAAGTAATATAATCAAGATATGAAGAAAAAAATTATTAAAAAATAATTACTCATCATTTTTCAAACACCATACAAAGGATAATTGACTTGTCTTGATTTCTCAATAATTCTTTGAGTGACAGGCCAAGTACAAACCTACTCCACAGATGTTCTGTCGTCGTATTCACGCAGCCGTTGTTGTCTTCCTCAGAGGATTGTCAGCTCCTGAAGCAGAAATGTTATACATGCAGGAGGTGGAGAAAATGGAAGGTTATGGCCAGGAAAGCTATCAGGCTAAGGTATGACCGCCTTAAAACCCCCTGACATCCTTCATTTATATACAGTATTCAGCATAAATGAGTACACTCCAACAGATTTGTCACAAAACCTTTGGTTTTTTTTGAGAATTAACATTTTCTTTGGGACATTATACAACATATGTTCTCAGTTAAGGAACTGTTCTATAAAACTGTTTTGTCCAATTTTTTTTTTTTTTTTTAAATTGTGCTTATGCTCATTGAGATATTGATTAAAATCTTATCATTGCATTATACTCATTATACTATTTACACTAAGCACTATAGAATCTGACGCTGTAGCTTTACATATTTATTCCTTGTGAACAGGACAGTACGGGCACAGATGTTACACTGGGATCCTGCCTCGATGGTATCTTTGTCAAACACAAGAATGGACGGCCACTTCTTCTATTTAGGTATGTGTTGTGTTTAAAAAAAAAAAAAAAGCTAAACAATTTAGATTAAATACACTATGTCTGTATTAAAAAGCAGAATGATGGCACAAAGTTACATACACTGACAACCAGTAGTTTGAAAATATATTCTCTTAAATATGACATAGTAAACACAAGCCTTGGTTTTTTTTTTTTTTTTTTTACTTTTTTCCTCCAAACAGTAATTATATGAATTAAAGTTATTCTATCAACACTAAAGTGATATTTGTGGCTGGTTTCTCAGCTATACTTAGATAAGATTGTCTCCTGTAATGTTCCTTAATGCTCTCTGACCTAAACGTAACCCCGGGGGGAAGTGAGTCAGGTAGACCGATACGGCCAGGTCTTGTAAGTGAACATTCTTGACCCAGTTTGAACTACTATCTACATACTACTACATTTGTGCACATTGACTCCCTCGTCTGTGGTCTCTAGTCTGCATTGTTAAGGAAGCCACTCAGCCTCTTGGAAATAAAGTGCCGTTTTGTGTGACCACCATTGCGTCATGTATATTTTTTTTTCTCCCCCTCTTCCTTCTCTTGTGCTTTAATTGGCTGTGTAGGTGGAGTGAAATTAACAACATGAGTCACAACAGGTCCTTCTTTGCCCTGGAGCTATCCAACAGAGAGGAGAGTGTTCAGTTCCAGACCGTAAGTCTCCCCTGCCACCGCCACTTTGCTCCTCCACCCATCCACCGGGACATTACAATCTCTTATTGGATTTAAGAAAATTGCTAATGTCCTCCGCACTGGCTCTTTGCATCAGCTGTTCTCAACAATGCACCTGTGTGTCTGGGCAGGGCCGTAACTAGGTTGTTTGGGTATGTGTTGGTCACATACCATCAGCAGAAACTCAGTGGAAAACTATTTGAGGGCACACATAGGAATGTCTTTATGTGTAGATAACCCAGTCAACACCGCCACTGCGCTAAGTCTTGCTTTCTGAATGGTTTCTTGTTTTGCTCTTTTGTGTAGGAAGACATGGAAACCTCCAAATATGTGTGCCGGATGTGTCTGGCCAGACTCAAGTTTTATAAGATTAACAAGAGTAACCTGTAAGTGTTTCCCTTTTTTTTTTTTTCCTCTTTTTAACACGTCTGGCCTACTTCCTGTCTCTTTGTTGGTCCCGTGTCTGTTCTTTGGTGTAGCCTCACTTCTGTCACCTCTCCTCTCTCTCTTCAGAGAGGAGTGTGACCCCCTGCCTTCTGAGGGCTCCCAGAAGTCCCTCCTCACTCTATCCTTTCCTCGCTTTCCAATGCTTTCTCGTGCCTCTATGCCTTCTAATAAGGGGTGAGCAACACAGTCAGCCACCGCCTACAGCAGGGGTGTCAAACATGCAGCCCGGGGGCCAGATCCGGCCCGCCAAAGGTTCCAATCCGGCCATTGGGAGAAATTTTTTTTAAACGCAAAAATGAAACTGAAGATATTCCCGAAAATGTCAGTTTAGGTCCCATACACAGATCAGTAAAATATTATCATAATAACCTGTAAATACTCACAACTCCAAAATGTTCTCCTTGTAAAGTAAACATTTTCATGTAATTTTCCTGTATTTACTCCTAAACAAACTATCATTTCACCAAAAATATAAATAATGAACAAGATGACCAACCCAAAATGTTTTAAGATTGTAATTGTACCAATCTTCTGCCTGTTATTAAATGTTTTGTTTGTAGATCCACTGTGATCTGTCAGTTGTAATGCACATGTGTAAATGATAAACTGAGGCATAATAGTTAAAATTGCCTTTACTTTTCTTTAAATTTTAGGTTGTTCATTTTATTCTCATTGTTTTTTTTGTTTTTTAAAAATAGTTTGTACATGTAAGCATTTTTGTCATGTGAGGAAAGTTTGGAGTCGACTTTATTTATATATTATTATGTTATTATTTTACTGGTCCGGCCCACTTCAGACCAAAGCTGGCTGAATTTGGCCCCTGAACTGAAATGAGTTTGACACCACTGGCGTACAGTCTGACCACAGACCAGGTTCCAACACCTGCCTTTACAGACGATCAGCCAACTGGCCCTCTGTATATTAACTGGGCATTGAGTTTATGAGCATGATATTTTATATACTTATGCTTTTAGCCTTTTAAATCCAGTGAATACTAACACTATTTCTTTATTCTGACAAAAAAATATTTAAAATCCCTTTTTTCAGTCTATTAATCTTTCAATATTCTATTAATAACTCTTTTATGTTTTTGACTGTATTTTAGCAAGTAATGAGCTCTGGGTAAGTTTAATTTGTTAGGATATCTGTAGCTCTTGTACCAACTACAGTCATGGAAAAATGATTAGACCATCTAAAGTTATAAGACATTACTTTTAACAGACATTAATAAGAAACACTGTCGCATTTTTAAAACTTTCTGTTATCAGGTCTGAATTGGGTGTGGTTAAGATAGAGATTAATGATGCAATAAATTTCACAAAGTAAACATTCAGTCCCAGCTCAAACTCCTAGCTGTCATCATCTGTCCCTCCTGTTTTTGCCAGTTAAAAAAGGGTTGGTTTAAAAAGCACATGGGAAATGCATAGGTTATCGTGACTCAAAACTACTTTGAATATTTAATTCCTATCTTCTGCCCAGCCCTAATGAGAATATGTTGCATAGGATTATGGTAACACACTTAGATCCTGTACAAACCTACAGTTTTAAGAACTGGAATAAACTGCTGGTTGAGATGATTGAGATATTTATGGATACTTGAAGAGACATATGTGTATTAGTATTTACAGTCGCAGAAAAAAAATTGAGAGCATCAAAAATCATCAAAAACAATGGTTATGCAATCAAGTACTAACTCCAGTGTGTATCATGTGACAAACAGAAAAGAAAACATGGAATGAATAAAAGCACTGTTTTTGTCAGTACAATGTCATGGATATTGATGTAGGAACTTAAGTGATTTTGGTTATTATCAAGAAAACCATGGAAAATAGATATATATCGGCTCTGAAATTAAACTACTATGAGATATTTTTGTGGTTATCATTATATTTGTCCAAACAAATGTACCTTTTGTATCAGGCATTAAAATGAATGAAAAATTGTATATGCAAGTTGCCTTTTTAGGATGTTAGGTTTGCACTGAAGAATCTGTTTCAGTATTTGGTTGCTCCACAGCGATGTATGATTCATCTTTTCTTCTGTGGTAGTCAAAAATATTATTGCAGAAAAGTATGTTTATATGGGCATTCAGCGAAATTATTATCTTAATGTAATGCTCATTTAAAAAGTGTATACATTGGTTTATTGTCTCTTGTGTTGCTTTAGAACACTTTGTAGCTCATGGTTAAAAAAGCTAACTTTTTAAAATGTTTTATTATTTATTCATTTATTTGTTTGGAGCAGAAGAAAAAGCAAAACTTTTTATGTGTACAAGGAACTATTAACAGCAAATGCATTAATCAAATGGCATTAATAAAGCAGAGGTGATCAATACAATATAACACTTGCCATGTAAACTAGTAATAACTAAATAAGTACAAACATCAAAAAGGTAAATTAACATGAGCATTTTTTAAAAAGAGGAATATACAGCTGTAATTTCAGTATAGTGAGTGAAACGGTGCCATTGTGCATTTAAACCCTCAAATAAAACAGTAATATAATGGCGAACTGTAATTGGATGGATGAAATTATCATGTTATAACAAACCTGTAACGATGGCTTACATTCAGACACTATGTTAAATAGAAAATTGTCCGACTTAATGTATGTTCTGTTTGCCAATATTGTAATATTTGTATTTACTGTGTTCGCATTTCTTACTGATATAATTGTGCTATAATTCACTCCTCCTCATCCTTGACATTATTCCATCTCTCAAAACAACTCACCATTCCGGCCTCTGTTTTTCGGGGGACTTTCCACCTACTCAAGTGTATACCTATGTGGAAACAGTATCGGCCTGTTCAGTCCCAGTATGTTGATCATGAATGAACTCCATTGGAAATGTGAAATTAGGTTCAAGTGAGATGACATTTGGATTTATGCACAGCTGGTGCAACAGTGTTGGATTGTAGATTGGCGTGAATGCATTTCTACCCCTCGAAGGAAGGTATCTGTAGTAGAAATAGACATTATATAATTTGAACATGACCCTAACCCTGAATCTATTGCCATTTCCTTATGTTTGTCTTTTTGTCCCACCAGCCAAACTCAGCCCACCGTTGTGAACCCAGTGAGACGGAGATCTTCAACTAGAATGTCTTTGGTAATTTCAAATATACTTAGCTCCTTGGACACTATAAATACCTGCTGTATGTTTACCTTGCATATTTGGCACATTGCGTGGAAAAAAAATATCATGTACCGAAACACAGTTTTCACTGAGTTACATAAATTTGCTTTGATCTGCGTACTTTTTAGATCATATGAGCAACAGCTGAATACTTGTTTTGTCAATTCTCAGCCAAAGCCTCAGGGCTACATGATGCCTCCCCCACAGATGCACTACAACGGCCATTTCACAGAGCCTTACACATCATCACAAGGTAAGTGTCGAAGTTGAAAATGAATGAGTAAAAGTAGTGCACGTTAATATATTGTAATGATTGCAAATGTCCGTGAGTGTCCCAATTCTGATCTGGTTTTGTATCATGTGCATATAACCATCATAATGTAATTTCTAAAACCTGTAGGTCCTTTTTAGTAAAGTTTAAAAAACACAGACCTGTTAAAATCTGGTTTCCCATGATTAGGATGGTGACTTTATAAAAACGAGCGCTTCTTCAGTCAGCAAAGTCAGAGAATCTTGGAAGTTCCTGTGATCACAGATTACTGATTATCTCATTTTCTCCCTGCATAACAAGTAGACAAAGAGCAGCATTTGTGTGTTAGTCTGGAAGAAAAAAGTGATAACTGTGGTGAAACCTTTAGTACCATACAAGGAAGTTATTTTAAAGCCATCTTGTAACACCAGTAAAATTATAATTCTGCTTGGTTTTTGTTTTGTAATCAAAGTTTTTCAGGAATTTTGACAAGAAACACACAACATACATATCATTTTAATGGCAACACTTTGCACTAACTACACAGCCAGGATAATGAATCAGAAAACCAGTAAAAGCATTACCTATAATAAATACAATAAAAAATAAATATATAATTCTGCTTGTTAGCAACATTACATTGTTATCAAGTCAACATGATGCTGATAATCCCATAATACTTGTATTTACCAATGACACGTTCAGAGAGTGAGACCACTTTTCTAAACTTCCATGTTAACATTGAAATGTGTCTGATGGAATCTGAACTGTGATCACTAATTATAGCCGTCAGTCATGTGTTTAACTCCCTACCTGTCTGACGATGCCTGTAATCAGCCACGGTCTGAGTCATGGAGTCGATTTAGTACCGTCTGAAAACACAGACAATGAGTAGATACAGAGGTCTCATGTCCTCTCAGATCACATGACTTACTATATGCTGAAATGGAATTTTTACTCAAGAAATTGTCAAGGGTTCCCACGGGGTCTTAAAAGTCTTCAATTTACTACTCTGTATTTAATACCTTCAAAAAATTTTTACAAGGTATTAATTTTGATCTGGTAGGACTTAAGTTGTGTTCCACCCATTCCAACCCGGCAATTTATATTGAAATTTGGAACCAAATCACTAAATAGCTTTAAATTTGATAAATGATTCAGAACGGTGGGAAAAATAAATACATTTTTCTAAATTCTAGGAGTCACACTTTTTTTTATTTTTTTTTTTATTTTGTTTTATTCCCATACCAGAGGTGGCAAAAGTACTCATATTCTGTACTAAAGTAGAAGTACAGCTACTTGAGTGAAAAAGTAGAAGTACTGATTCAACTCCTCAAGTAAAAGTAAAAAAGTACAACTTCTCAATTGTAATAAAGTACAATAGTCAAAACTAAAACTGCATTTTTTCCCATGAATGAAACAATACTTATTTAACCAGGAAAAATCCTAAAGGTTTTTAATTTCTAATTCCACAGTGAATGAAGCAACTATTATTTCACATACTGTCACGTCTGTGTAGTTTGAAACAAGTCTGTTTTGAGAATTTAAGGAGTATAAAGTACATATATTTATGCAAAAATGTAGAGTAAAAGTCAAAAGTTGCCAGAAAATGCTCAAGTACAGATACCTAAAAAATCTACTTAAGTCCAGTAACAAAGTAGTAATACTTAGTTACTTCCTGCCTCTGTCCCATACACACATGTAAGCATTTTTGTCAGTATGAATTTGAAATAGGCATTAAATTCTGTTCTAAGTAGTCTTAAAAAGGTCTTAAAAAGTCTTAAATTGAACTTGTAGAATCCTGTAGAACCCTGCTATAAAGCACTGCAGCTTATATGTTAATATCCAGAGACTGAGACACATGTTAAAAATAAATGTTTAACTCACTGTTTAGTCATTATAGTTAAACGTCCCTCACAGTCCATCTTCTTGACGTTCTCTCCCACAGACAACCTGTACATGAACAGTCAGAATGGTTACTACTACCACTCCCAGACCAGTCTGGACTGCCCGCCCCTGGAGTACAGCAGCGGGGGGCGTCTTCGTAACGGCAGCGTGTACAGCGCCCACAGCACCAGCTCATTAACCAACCCCCAGCACTACCTTCAGCCCTCGCCCATGTCCTCCAACCCCTCCATCACCGGAAGTGACATCACCAGGCCGGACTACATACCCTCGCACCGCCACAGCGCTCTGATCCCCCCGTCGTACCGCGCCACTCCCGATTATGAGACGGTGATGCGTCAGAAGACCCGCGCGACGGGGGGCGGGATGGTCCTGTCACAGGAGCACCGGCAGAGCCACTCCATGAGGAACCTAAACATCGGGAACTCGTACGCCTACAGCAGACCGGACCCTCTAGTTTACAGTCAACCGGAGATCAGGGGGGAGCACGGTGGAGCGGCCCAACACCATCACTACCCCTTCCATCTGGGCTCCAGCTTCCACAGCCCCTCGCCGTACCCTTACCCTGTAGAGAGGAGGTCTGTGGTGGGGGCAGTCAGCGTCCCAGAGCTCACAAACGTGCAGCTGCAGCAGGCCCAGGAGTATCCAGCCCCAAACATCATGCGAACACACGTGTACCGCCCCCCTCCGCCATACCCGTACGCACACCCACGGCCCGCCAACAGCACACCAGATCTCTCACGCCACCTGTACGTCAGCAGCAGCAACCCAGACCTGATCATAACACGGCGGGTCCACCACTCAGTCCAGACGTTCCAAGAGGACAGTCTGCCAGTCGCACACTCCTTACAAGAAGTATCAGAGCCTCTTTTCAGCGGACCCCCACACAGACATCCATACCACGCCCAGAAACGCAACTCCATTGAGATTGCCGGACTAGCTCATAGTCTTGAGGGGATGCGGGTCAAAGAGCGGACCGTGTCGTCGTCAGCGGCCGAAACCGTCTCGTCACCTTTGGCCCTGCTCGACTCTCGCTCCCAGAGTTCCCAGCTCAATGTGTTACTGGAACGTGCAAAGACAGATGACAGGGCGGATATTAAGGAGGAGGCCGTGCAGTACGGGCACAAAAAGTCCCTGTCAGACGCCACCATGTTGGTTCACAGCAGCGGCGAAGAAGAGGAGTTTGAAGATGACAGCGGGCGTCACACACCGCTCTCTCAGGACGCCATAGCGGCAGCCGTCATCTCAGACCAACGGCCACAGCAGCAGCACCACAGCCTGACCTCCCTGTCCTCTTTGACCTCTCAGCAGCAGACCCCCAAGGAGCCCCCACCAGCGTATCCCATAGGCTCCACCCTGGACCCCTCCATCACCAGCTCTTTGACCTACAAGACTCACCCGCTCATCCCTGAAACCGAGCCCCTGTACCTGCTATCGGACCTACGGCAGCCCAGGATCATGCCCTCGGTGTCAGAGGGTGACATCAGCGTCCAGGCCAAGCAGAAGCCCAAGAAGGACTTCAAGAAGAGGCCTGTGTCTGACGTACCACCTGGGAAGAAGACGGTAGAAGGACTGCCTCCTCCGGTGAGTCCTGAGCCTCCTATGAAAGACTAAAGGCATTTAAGAAAAACCTCTAGCATTTTTATCATGATTTATGTTGAGCTTTAGGTTGTTTTATTTGTTTTTTTAATTTTAGTTTAGCAGGTAGTTAAGGAAGAGCAATCGAGCACAGATACACAGGACTCCTCTTCAGCCAACCCATGGTCAAGCCAGTCTATGGGTGAAGCAATTCCTCCGTTTCAAGGCGGGTGGCAACAAATAGCCACTATGTTACGTGCTCAAAAATGTAGGTGCTGATTGGCTGAAGAGGAGTCCTGTGTATCTGTGCTCGGTTGCCCTTCCTTAACTACCTGGGTGTCAGTCAAAAGTACATTGAAATTGAATTGTGAGGACTGAATTTGAAAATATAGAGTTGAATTTTCCGTGAGGATCAAATATAGTTTCAGAGAAACTAAATTAAAAACCATAATCTTACATTCAGTTTCAAGTTTATTGAACTTCAGTTCCAAACTAATAAATTCAATCTCAAATTTTACTATTTAGATTCAGGTTCCTCAATGCAATGAGTTAAATTAAACAATACAAATTCAAATTATGTGATTCAAATTCAGTTTCTGGTGGCACATATTTCAGCCAATAAGGTTGAAGTAATTTGATCAATTTTTTTTTTTCTGCAACTTGCAAATTATTTTTTGAAATTGTTTTTTTAAACAACTTGTACACTTACACAATCAGAAATGTCATATTCACATCAATATCTCAACATAATTTTTCACCATTTGAGATTTACATCATCTTGTTGCCTTCTTCTCAAGGCACTTCACCTCAACTCTGGTGCCTGTCGTTATCAGTGTCAGTGGTATTGGTATTTCTATATTTAATTGTATAATAATAATTGTATATTTAAGTTATTTTTGTTTAAACTGCTGGTGCAGTTTTTGTTTACAAAGCCAAAAATGACAAAAATATTTTTTTTGTTCTAACAGTCATTACCAATGAAGGGCTCTTTTTTTTTCATTAAGTGTGCTGGTACTGTGCAAGTATTGATTTCTTTATATTTATTTATTCATGTTCAGATATTTAAAAAAATAAAGATTTTTTTTTAAGTTTTAAACATTCAGAAAGGAGTGAGTTGAAGAACAACTTCTATGAGCTCTTAGAAGCATGAGCTGAACAGAATAAGTAATTGACTTGTTTATCACATCACAACAACAACATTACCTGCTCACTTGGTCTTCCATTTGATCATTTTCCTCATACCATGATCACGAGTTTGCCATGTAGAATGCACTGTAAGCGTTTCACTGACCATCACTGACGTCAACAGGTTCACTCGACATAAAGCAGCAATGTTGTCGGACAACTTCGGTAAACCTGTCAGGTGACATTCTGTGTGCGAGTCTGCGCCGTCCTTCCCCTTTTGTCTGTTTACTCCCTCTGCGTGAGACCTGAACACGCTCATTCTCAGTCTGTGTGTGCCTCTGCTTTGTTTTCACACCAGGGGATGAAGAAAGGAGCGAGGTCAGAGGTGAAGAAGATGGGTCCTCTAAAGGTGGCCCACCTCAACGGACTGTCCATGTCTAGGATGCCAATGCACGACGAAGCCAAGGATGAACCTGAACGAGCCTCCAATGACGAGAGGGTAGGGCACACGAATGCACTTTGAGCTGCTGAGGAAGTAGCCCTCTGATCAGGAACGAATGTAAATGTCTGTGTAGGCAATGGAAATGGAGATTTGTTCTGAGTTCATTGATTTTTGTTACTCATGTTGGAATTTTGCTGCATTCAGAAAAGGTTTATTTCAAAGAGTTTATTATCAGCTCATATGTTTTGCATAATAATGAAAAACGGAGCTTATATTTAGTCTTGTGTCATCACTAGAGCTGCACAGTTACTCCAATCACAATGTCAGTCTGTGTATTTATTTCAAACGGTTGCAATGTAAAAGTCTGTAGTGTGTTTTGGATTGAGTTAAAGATGATTCATGCTGCATCTAAATCATGGGTTGTCCTGCGGTAACCGGACACCAACCGCCAGTTTACAGTAAACAGTTTCCTCTTATGGAAAGTAAAACTTCAGTAATGCTTGAGTAAATGAAAGTAGAAAACAATCAAGATTCTGATTGTACTTTCAACTTTTACCGTCACATTCTGGTCAGGCTATGTATAATTAGGTTGTTTTTTGTTTTGTTTTTTAACCCTGGTGTTATGAACAATTCACTTTTTTGTTATTTTTTTTTATTTTTTAATGTTTTTTTGGTATTGATACAGTTCAAGAGACTTGAGTGGAAAAAAACCACAAATACACAATAAACAAATTAAGCAAATATCCAAAAAATAATTGCAAGCAACAACAATGACATCATTACAATGACAAAGATAATAACCATAAAGAATAACTAAACTATATACAACAATATAGATTTGGGTCTCCCTTGGAAAAGATTTTACCCCAGGGGACTTCCTGGTTAAATAAAGGTTAAATTAAGAAAAAAATTAAATAAAAGGGGCAACAGAGAAAATGGAAGGGGGGATGAGAAAATGAGAGAGCAAATAATTATAATAATGATAATAGCAACACAACACCAATATATAATAATAATACTGATAGTCTTAATTGTTAGTTTTACAGTAGAGGAGGCAGCCACAATAACAGTAAAAGAGGGTAAATAATTCAATATTTATAATAACATTTATATCAGTTTTAGTTTATATAAATTAATTTAAATGAATATGGCTATGGGGGGGTTGGGTGGAGCCAAGTTCACAGAGCCCAAGGAGAGGAGGACACCATTACCTTCTCACATGAACAATTCACAATTTTTATATAATTAATTTATGTATTCATTTACCATATTTTTCAGAGTGTAAGTCGCACTTTTTTTCATTGTTTGGCCAGTTCTGCAACTTATACTCCGGTGCAACTTGTATATGTTTTTTTTTCGTCTTCATGATCCATTTTTTGACAGGTGCGACTTATACTCTGGTGCGGCTTATAGTCCGAAAAATACGGTACTTATATTGTCTACATGCACACAGTGATTAAAAAAAAATCTCCATCTGCATTCTTAACAAATGATAACAATAAACATAGTGTATTTATATGTGTGTAATGTAAATGACCAGTCAATGGAAGATGCGACATGTGCAGGTCAGAATGAGGCGATCACCCTGTACATCAGTGACCCTCTGTATGCATGGGTGTCATTTTCCTGTTCGTCTCGTTCGTTTCAGTGTAAAGCCCTGGAGCTGCATGTGGAGCAGGGGAACGTGTTCAAGGAGTACGAGGACATCCCCAAGCGTTGGCCCACAGCAGAATGCACGATCGCCCAGCTGCCAGAGAACGGAGAGAGAAACCGCTTCCAGGACGTCCTGCCTTACGACGACACCCGAGTGGAGCTGGTTCCCACGAAGGAGAACAACACGGGCTACATCAACGCGTCGCACGTCAGAGTAAGTCGGACCTGCAGTGAAATCGCTAACGCTCAGAAGTCACGTGGTTTCTGTTTTTCTTTCCCTCGTCTGATCCAGTTAGTTTGGATTCCCTTTGAAACAATGCAACTTTCCTGTCTTTACTTAACATTGATTAATTTATAAACTGACATGTATCTGATGTCAATACAGGATTTATGTTACTTTTATACGCTGTGTTTTAGCTGCTACTGGTGCAGTTGTTTAGTACAGTTTTCCTCAAATAGGGTGTACCCATTGTACAGGTATGTATGTATATAGACATTTACATTCATTTTTATTTACATGTGTACTGTAGGCTCATTTTCTTATGTCTGTATCTTTCATATATCCTTATCTCCACCGTCTGTAGGCAGAAAGGTTGAAATAATGTAATAGAAAGAACATTAAAAAAAAAACACAACAAAAACACAACAACACATTTGGGAGTGACTATGTAGTGATGAATGTTCATTTATATAAAGTAAAATGAGGCTTCTGGATTATCATAAATTAAACCCATTTTTCCCAACATGAAGCAAAAAGCTCTAGTCTATGATGAACCAATACAGTTATTTTCTCCATTTTGTAAATGTCCGTTGTTATGTCCATCCATGCTGACAGAGGGCTTTTCTTCAGTTAACTGTTTTCTTGTCACAGTGTTTTAACAAATTAATTCAATCACCTTTCTTTCTAATGTTTCAAAATCTCAATGCTGTGCTGCAGCTTTCTGTAATTTTCCCAAACTATAAAAAAAAAAAGTGTTTTCACACTAGAAAAAAAACAAAAAAACACCGTTCCCTTTGATCCAGTTAGAGAACAAGTTCCAGCTGTTTGTTCTGCGTCTGTGATCCAGAGAAGGGTTTGGTTCACATCAGACTGTAAAATCTGGACCACATATGTTTGGTCAAAGACTCCTGAATCCATCTTTTACTTTTAAGAGAAATCACATTTGGTCACACGTTTAATTAAATTAATTCATATTAAGTAAAGGCGAGTGTGTTGCATTCTAGAAAGTGAGTGAGTGCTGCTTATTGACGTTCCCTTCCTCAAATGTTCTTCAATACAGAAAATACAGATTTGTTTCAATATCTACAAGTATGACAATTTACAATACGGAAATGAGAAAAGGGATTTCAAGTATTGGAGCTGATCTAATAAAATTTTTTAGATATACCTAAATAGGTCAGTCAAGAAAAAATGTTTCTAAATGATACAAGGGGCTGTAGAAGCTAAATGGAAACAACATATTAAATGTAAAATCCAAATGGGAGGAGGAGCTGAACATTGTCTGGTCAGAGAGTGATTGGTTTACCATGTGTAACACACAACAAACATCGACTGGCTCTAAAAGATGGAGGGAATTTGGGTGGAAAAGCCTGATTAGAGTCTTTATGACAACACATATCACCAGTTAAGTAAAGGAACATCAACACAATATGGATATATAATGTAAATACTGTTGAATGAGTTTATTATTACTGGCCTGTTTGTTCATTGTCCTGTTTTGAAGTTTATAGACAGTGAAAAGTATTGAAATTTCACTATGTCAAGCTACTAATTAGAAATGGGGAGTGGGATTAAATAAGTTTTTCTTCTTCCCACTCCTTTTCAAGCATAAATGAATGAATTTGATTTATTGAACTTCCATGTTGAATGTCTTTGCATTATCAGATGCTGTTGTATGCAGGTCATTTGTGTTGTTTACTCACTTGCTCGAAATAAATGAAATTAAATTCAATTAAATGAAAACACAAGGGCCAATCACTCTCATATTTTCTGGACATGAACAAAATTGAAGTCCTTCTGGGAAAGGTTTTTTTTTAAATATTCAAGGGCATTATGATGAACACAATTCCTTAATGACGTCAGGTTTTTTTTTGTTTTTTGTTTTTTTTTTTGCTGGGATTGACACCTGGTGATGTAGTAGAGAAAGAAGATAAATATCTCTTTAAGATTCTTATAATAGCTTCTAAAAAAAAGCCATTACAAGGAACTAGCTCAACACGGATGCACCCTGTGAAGATCAGTGTGTTGATATAATCGAAGAAATGTACTATACGGAAAGATTGACTTATTATCTACAGATCAAGGAACATGTGTTCATAAAGCACTGGAGGAAATGGCTGGACTATAAACAAAACAAAGCATAATTATTACTGTCTGTCTTGTAAATATTTTGTGTTCCACTAGTGATCCTTAGTTTCTGTGTTGTAATGTCTGTTGGTAAAACAAATACAAATAAAGTCTTTTAAAAAAAAAAAAAAAAAAAGTAAATGTTCTGACGTTTTCTGTTTTTTTTTTTTTTTTTTTTTTTTTTTTTCATTAGATCACCGTGAGTGGACAAGAGTGGAGCTACATCGCCACTCAGGGTCCACTGCAGCACACCTGTCAGGACTTCTGGCAGATGGTGTGGGAGCAAGGCGTCTCCATAATCGCCATGGTTACGGCTGAGGAGGTGCGTACAGTTGAGTTTAAATCTATACGCGTGTATTCCTGGTCAGAACCGTTGACTGTACCTTGGCGCTTCTCCAGGAGAGCGGTCGAGAAAAGAGCTTCCGTTACTGGCCCCGCCTCGGCACCCGACACACCCACGTGACGTACGGACGCTTCAAGATCACCACGCGGTTCCGGACGGAGTCGGGCTGCTACGCCACCACGGGACTGAAGATCAAACATCTGCTGACGGGACAGGAGAGGACGGTGTGGCACCTGCAGTACACGGACTGGCCCGACCACGGCTGTCCGGAAGACTTCAAAGGCTTCCTCAGTGAGTCCACGCAAGCAACACGCATCCCATAATATCCAACTCACTGGGTCAGGGGTCACATACAGCAGCCCAGTGTGAGCTCAGCTGGGCCAGACCTTTAAAATAATGGCATAATAAGCTAGAAATAATAATTACAAATTGTGTTTTAGTGAATAAAAATTAAAATTACAGATTATCCTGTTGAAGAAGCGGGGTTAGCCCCCCCCCCGGGGGGGGG